>JAYKXP010000281.1:0-36788 GCA_037176845.1 Paramarasmius palmivorus | reverse complement strand
ATTTCGAGTCCCACACTTCTACCAGCAAGCAATCCTTCGAAGCCATGTCAAGACAAAATCATCGAGTCAACAGGCTGAGCAACTTTCCACCAACTCTTCTGCGCTTTCAACAAACATTAAGAGTCTCTCCACGCAGATCTTCACTCTTGAGAATGCAGGGGACACCAAGGATATTGTCTGAAGAACCAAAATCACCACGATTTAGGCCGAGAACAATCCTGTTACGTTTCTGGGAGTGTTCCGAGACTTTACCGCGTAGAGTAGTAGGACGGGTACTGCTCTGCAAGACCAAAGCCTCAAGCTCTGCGAGAACATGTAGGGTGGATTACGCAATCACATATAGAGTGCACAGATTGAGAGCTAGACACAGCACCCGGAACAGCGAGAGAAAGGCGACGCGACAACATCCGAGATGAACGAGTGGTCATCTGCGTGGCTGAGTGAGAAGCAGTCCCTTCATGAAGTCAGTTTGAGGAATATGACGGGACAACGTTTTATCTTGAGGTACCTTGCACTTATACTAAATCGAAGGTGGATTTATTACTGACCCATGCTGAATTACTATATTATCGAGCGCTGAGAAACTCCGTACGGGGATCTATGTGTACGTGGGGCTCTATCTTGTTGAATGAGCTACTGCAGTTTAGGTCGCAGTGGTGTTTATCGAGACAAATCTGTGGTTTCATCCCCTGACGTCATCGTCGCCGAGAGACCTCCGCCGGCTTACCAATGTCTCTTCCACTCTATGAATAGGTGAAAGGCTATAATGGTGAGAAACCAGCGCTGCGTACATGGCACCTATCCCTTTCTTATAACGCGCTATGACAATAGCCTATACTTGGAGGAGTAGCCTGTTCTTGTACTGCTGTGCCAGGGACCACCACACAATCTAAAGGAGGCGTTCCGATGTCTCCGTGAAAGCATCTAGCCTCTTAGATTCAGAATCTTGGCCAAACATTCTCCCGGGGGAAACGAGATTGTTGTTGCGGTGGATAGGTCTAGCGATCGGCGAGTCCCCACAAACATACACCGAGTATGTCCTCTAGTATCGAAAGTTCATCATCATCCTAATCATCTTCCGGCGTCCTGTGGGGCACTCAATTAAATGCGACATGCATCTCAAGAATCCAACGTCATCGACCACAATTCCGAAAGATGATCTCTTAAGCATACGACACATTCGCCCCACCTTGACAGGAATTGACGTCAAGACGATCAAGACTAGGACAGTGTCACAGGGAAAGTACAGCACATAGGTAGCACACTGCAATTAATTATCAGATGTCAATAGGACCTTCCAAATGACTTTTTTCACTAGCCTGACACAAGTGTCGGCGCCGATCGGTGCCTAGGGATACGTGGTACCGATAGGCCTTGTGGTGGTATAGTTCCTGAATCTTTACAAGTGGCTACTCCTGAGGGCCTCACACGGCTAGAGAATTCATTTAAGCTGCCGTGAATACCGTGAATTTAACTAGGCTCTTTATGGACCTGCCAGGACGAGCCGCTTACAATTAAGCACAACTTGACGTTTGCCGTCACAATCGAAACGCGGAATGAAGCATAGCTGTAGCCGACGGCCCCTCTGATCCGGCGTCACTGGGATACTGTAACGCCCGGACATCAGTTGAGGGTTTGAGCTTCGATTTCTTGATCGTCATCAGGCGCCCCTAAGCCGCCGACATATTGATACTCAATCACGCTTCTCGTCACCATGGTGTCCTGCCTGAATATCCGCCTTAGATATGTGCGGCCCTAATACACGGTTACCCACAGACTACTCAACTTAGTATCACGTCCCACATCATCCGCACGGACTTGGTTTCCGAAACTATCATAGTGTGAAATGGCAGGCGTCTGCTATGACCGTTCTTTAACGCACTGGTTCTCGTTCTCAGAGTTAAAGGCCACAATATCGAATAAATGGATATACCGAGCAAGATGTTTTTATATGAAGCGCTGGCGGATGCACGGCCCGTTCAATCCTGGAAGCTACACGTTGCGTGGCTGCTGAAGCAAAGGACCCAACGATGAGAAGTGATTTCGTATCTTTGGCCTGTCAGACCTCGGTCGACGATGCCATCTGATTAACAGACCACGACACTGTCGCAATAGATCCTCCCGCACGAAAACTCATCAACGCACGGAAATGGCCCATCTAGTCACAGACCATCCCACCACCCCAGAAGTAGATCATCTGAGACCACATATAGAACTAAGTCAGGCTTGACCGCGACTGAGTAGGCTGCGTTTTCATCACCAAATCCCAACAGAATCAATAGTAGTGCAGCGCATGTTTTCAATATAGCATACCACAATTCTGTCAGATACCTGCGCGAGGCCACTAACGTATTCGATGCCATGAGTAATTATACTTTAGAGCCTGGATGTAGAGAAAACGGGAGGCGCTCATCATGACATATCGGCGTTTTGATCTGTGTCGACACACGGTCCGGTCTGTGAACAACCATGTCATGTGGACGGACACGAGCCGGTGCTTCTTTTCCCCTTACCATCATCACCACCCAATCGCCCAACCGTCGCTGACAGCTATTCCTGTACGCTGCCCTGCCCTGTTGCGAGGCTGAGTCGAACTCTCATACAGATTTATCTCTACTCGGCAAAATCTGATCTACTATTCCTCCCGGGTGGTGATCTCGCTATACCAAACCAGAAGGAAGGAGAGTAAGTATCAGATGTTCGGGGGTACGAAGCGGGTGCGTTGACCTCTTTCTTTCTCTAATCAGGGTCTGATGGATCTGGTTCCGGAAGCACCCATTACGCTCGTTCAAAGTATATCAGAGGTGCAATTGTTTGACATCTAGCAGTCCAATGTGATGTAGTGGCTAAGGTTCAATTTCCCGCCTTAGAACGTCAAAAGTAATGTCTACGTTCTCTGGCCCGCTTCTTTATCTTTACTTCTCTAACTAATCCTCGATATCAGGGTACAAGAGAGCGGTGGTTACATAGGGTGGCGTGAACAAGACGTGATATATACCTAGTGTGTTATTTTAGCTGGTTGGAGTGTGAAGGTACGTCGTCGTTTTCTCGTATGAATACCTATGTATTCTGGTGCAAGGGCGTTCTCGGGAAAGAATTGCTGAATATCATTATCTGCTGATGGGAACATAGCATTTCAGCGTTTGCCATCCGTTATGGTGTGGTGGCTGACATTATCGCCTCTCAGATCATTTGCATTTGGCTGTCGCAATAGCCCATGGCTCAATTCCCTGTTTCTTTTGGAACCGTTATTGTGTTTCTTCTCGGATCTGACTTTGCTACATGAATCTAGATAGTGTACAGTAGTCAGAGATTGCCGCGGATGGTTCTTGTCGTCTGCGCCGTCCAAAACTGCGTCCAAACACCTATTGTGACTCCGATCATCTTTTTGGTATGGTACCATTTCTCCGTTTAGATTTCTTTTCCCGGGACCCTTGCTTTCCTCGAGACAGAGTACTGCTATCAAGTTTCATCTCCTCCTAGTCACAGAAGGATATCGTACGGTCGTCGGCGTTCCACGCCTCGATGCAGGGCAATGTGACTGCAAGCGCTGAAGTTTAGTCAAAGAATTTCTCGTCGTGCGAAAGACTTCCGTACCTCCGATTCAATGACCATTGCTTGGGATTACAAGAATGGGGGGATCAAGAGTAAATTGAAGAGTCTCGCGAGACTGAGAGAGAAGGGTTTTATGGTCATTTTAGGCCTCTTGGCAGGGTGTATGTGATTTGCACCTACTCTAATTCGGCGCTTATTTTATCGTGTCGCTTTATCCTATTTGAACCTCTCAGGTTAGATGGCTCGGTTGGTTGATAAGTAAGGATGTCATCTTAAGACTATGGACTTTTGCATTGGCGATGATTGTATATACAGGTAGCGTTAAGGTGTAGTGGCTGCACTATGGACTCATCATACGAAGCCTGAGACACACTCCGTCATAGCCCGAGGGTTCGATTCTCTCTTACGTAATAGAGAAGCTTCCAAGTCATTTTAGTGACTCCTGTGTTCACCGTGAACCCCTCTGTAACGGAGTTCTAGTATCTCGTGGCAGACCTATTCTGTCTCCGTATGCTCTATCACTTGTCAGTCTCCTCTGAGCAATACGATTTGCTCCGCCGCTCCGAAGCAGCCGACGATCTGATGAGGTTGCCGCGGAAACCGAGTAGACGCTTCTTGTTCGTTTACCATCACCATCCAAACGCCGACGGTGACTCGAATCGTACGTTTCCCTTTTTTCATCTTCCTTGGCTATGACGTTAACTTGTCTTTTCCCCCTCAGACATCTTCTTTCCGCGAACGCGCCTATCCATTAACTTCCCCATCCTACGCCAACCGTTCAAAATATCTGGCTCCCTTCAAGACACGCCCATTCTCTCCATCCGATACTCATCGATATCATTCCCCCGCTTTAGGTCCAGTCGCCGCTCCCTGGAGTTCTTACGGTTTTTTAATTATCGTCGATGCCGCTCCGATGCCAACCGCGCAGTAATGAGGTTTACGATGAGGGTGTGGGTATGGGTGAAGAAGGACAAATGAGAAGGAAAGGTACGTATACCTTAGCCATTGCTCTGTTCTCATCGTGACCCTTACTGCTACCGGAGATCACCATTTTCGCTCCTTGGCGTGCGTTTTGTTGTCTCTGCCTTGATAGTGAACTAACTAGCCAACTTCCTTCAGAACGGTCCCTTTCATTGATAAAACCATACACCGATACATGTCACCTACGCAACATTGTTGGCCGTCATTCCGAATGAACTATCTTTCCCATGCGACGCAGGGATAAACCATCTACGGTCCGATATCTCTCTCCACTATATCGAGTTGAAGAATTTCTCTCCGAGTCGCATCACTTCTTGATTCTCTGATATAACCCTTACCCGGCACGTTGGCGAGTACCTGAATGCCGAAGCTTCCCCAGCTACCTAGCTAGCTCGATTGTTTTCATGCGGTTCAATCCATACATCACGATAGCCTACATTGGAATCCACTGATCCCCCTGAACACTGCCGAACACCTTCGCCCATCTCGTCTATTTTGCTGCCGGACTGGCATTTCGCCTTGCAAAGCGACTCTGGAGTAGTCTTATCGAACCGAAGATCGAAATCAAGTCCTAGTGTGAAGCATCACCTACCCGCAGGCAGAATGCACTCCTTGGGATAATGAGTGATCATGAGAAGACGAGTACAGCTCTATACATTCAACGATCGTTCGTCAGAGACCTGATGAACAGACTGATATAACACTATGATGATCTCACTTCCTTCCAGGCCTCAAGTGGTCTCTTTCCTCCCTCGATCATGATCTTGTCTTCCATGGTAAGCCCCTCGGGACGGTTTCTATGGAGCTGCGGCTCAATCGTGATTCTGTGTTCAATCATCATTGCTTCGATGATGCTGCGTACTCATAAAGTTGCTTTTAAAACGACATGAGACGTGAATGGTGTTACATGTCAGGACGATCTCCTCGTTTCTTGGATACTTGGCTTGTGTGGGTCTGTAATGCTGATATCCCTTTTAATGCTTCAGAAATTAGCAGATGCTCCGGTCATGATCTTGTCCCCAATGCTAAGCATCTCACAGTGATATGATATGGCCCAATTATGATTCTATTCTCGATGATAATTGCCTCAGTGACGCTGCGTACTCACAAAGATGTCTTTAAAACGATATGAGACGTGACTGCTGTTACAAGCCTGAATGTTCCCCTCGTTTCTTGCATACTTGGCTTGTATGGGTCTACTAGCCCTAGCTCAATCACTTGACGTTCCCCCAACATGGCGAGTAAGTGTTGCTACGTGATTGTGTACAAAGTAGTGCTCTTATCAACCAAACAGAAACCTTGAATCACAGTGTCGCTTGAAGAAGGAAAAAAGCTTGTCAACGCCGCTCTCGAAAATGCAGTCGGTATGCTCAATGAGAAATTGATATGTTAGGATACCTTTGTTTCGTCGGATCATTTGCTTAGCCTTCCTTTCTTCAAGTTCCCCACAATATAGAAGCTACACTTGGTGTCCAAGCGGCGATCTCCGATGTGGACCTTCTCACCAACCAGACAAATAACATGGGGCTGGCATTGGGCTTTATTTCGCGGTATCCTACAGTTGACAGGCTTGTCCAAGCTTTCAAGTACGTTCAAATTGTCCGATCAACACTCAGCGAAGTCCAGCTAAATTTTCATTCAATAGCATAGATGATTCAGTGCGTGTGTACTGCCCAATCTTGTCGGGAATCAACTCATGAGCAGCTACAGGCTTATAATACGCTGTACGTACTATTTTCACATCAGTCCAACAACTGAAATTCAGTGTTCATCGAAGATTATTTGGATATGCGGCCATGCAAGCCTATACAGCATACAAAAGTCCCCAGTTTCTGCAGGCCGCGGGTGATTCATGGGATTACGCCAGAAGCTATGCTTTACTGGACGAAGACATCAAGTCTGGTACCCGAGAACGATTGATTAATTATGATCATCTTCAGTCATCATGTCAAGGGGGTAAGCCGACGCCGACCTCAACCTTTGTGGCTGCGTCGTTGACGCAATGTTTCACAGAAACTATGGCCGGAGGAGTAGGCGATGTGAACATGTTTCCTCTGCTATTACAGTGATTTTTACCGATACACAGTTCAACGATAACCGCACGTTTTTTTACGGCCCTCAAACAGGGTGTGTTTACATCAGCGACTATTGCTACGTGGAATATTTATTGTCCCCGTTGCAGATTGTTCTTGATGTGCGTCACATTGAAACTACTTCAGGATGGTGAGGTATACAAATCAGTTCGTAGATTGTCGGCAATGCTCTACGAAGTCTCTTCGAACGAAACATACAAGGATGCCGCTATTCAATCCGAAGGCTTCATCCAAAAGCAGCTTTACAGGACCCCTGGATTAATTCTGTATCAGAAGAATAATCAGGACTGCAGAGTTATCCCAAATTGGTTTCTCATTCAATCGACTGGATTCTGGATACATATGAGTGTTAAAGTGTTCAAAAAATAAATATGGTCCCCGGTGATAATTTTTCGACCCCCCGGTAATAATGTACATACTTTTGTCACATTCAAGACCATTATTCCCCCCGTAAATAACATAGAACTCCCCGGTAATAACACAAAAACACCCCCCGGTAATAACACTTTCGACGAAAAACCGCCCGGTAATAATCGGCTATTTCGGCAAAGGATATTCCCACGCACGTGGCCTATGTCGAACACATCTTGAATGCATCCTCAGTGCTCAGGCATCATGATCTAAGCTCAACTGAGTATAGGATCTGATTCAGGATATAATTAAGTACTTGAATATGCAAGATTTAGTAGTCCCGGATGGGTAGAGTATAGACCATAGCCACGTACTTTACTTTGACACGTATGAACAAGGTCTCTGCTGCTGATAACAGTTGCAAATTCAAAGGAGAATAGGCAAAAAGACTTGAAAGCGGATTAACTATGCAGTAGACTCTTCCCTCATATGTCCTAGGTTTGCGAGACTGAACCTCTAACACTTGGCTCGGCGACAGACAGCGAAGGCGGTATATCGGATGACGAGGGCTTCGATATACCAGACGATGACGACCACATCGAAGCATGGTATGCTTAATACGGTCGAAGGCACACTTGGTGCTTCCAGTCCTACCTACTTGTTTGCTATCTACAACAGGTTTTCTAATATCTAATATATCAACAATTGGCGCAAGCGCTGATAGCCGAATTTAATGCACAGTAGAACTTAGAAGCCATCGCCGAGATAGGCCATTTTTATACTTAGCTCCTCGATACGATCCAATCCTCGGTGCGATTGGATCGTATCTGTCAACTAACCACGTAAAGACGTACTGAGAAGATCTTTCCAACATTAGGGGAGTCAGGTGAACATACTTGAGGCATTACGTCATAGACATGAGGTCGACGGCCATTCTTTGTGTCCACGAAGCTATATGTCCCTTGTTCTACTACCTCTCTATTCCGACGCAAGTAAGCATGGAGATCCCTTCAATAGGTGACAAAATACTTGAAACCTCTATCTTCACGCACTAAAAGATTCTCAGTCGTAACGGGTCCTGCAGGAGAAGCAGGAGAAGGAGGAAGCGACTCGGAATCGACTCGACGCCCTTTCACGTTGCAAAGAGTCAAAACCATCATATTTCACCCGACCAAACCGGTTGGACCCTCCCCAACACTAATACACAGCATAAAAACCATGGTATTGTCCTCATGTCCGTCAGGTAGACCGCATACAAGGCCCCAACGTTGACATGGCGCTTGAATAGGGGCCAATGTTCTTCTCGTCTTCATGCCAATCTCTGTGAGTGAGACAATCTGCTCATGCTGGCAAATCAAGTAACATGCATCACAGTGGGGATTGTATCTTGCAATGCCTGATCAGCAGACTCTTATTTTTATTTGTATGTTGCATTACACATATCTCTCAAACAATTCTCACCGAATGAAAAGTCTCCCTCTTGGCTATAATCCCTTTATCCCAGGTATCAAGCAATTGTATTCAGTTCAATTAGTCCTGACAGTCCTGACGGGAGGGTAGATGCTGGCACTTGCTACCGAGGACGTATCGATCCGCGTTGGCCCTACACTTGCAAGTCTAATCAATATCACAACAGTGTGTTACCTTTCATTACAAAATCATACAATCTGACGTAATTATCCAGGCTAATGCGTATGTCTACAATGAGCCTTTCATACCAATGTCACACTGAAATTGATCTTAGCGTAAAATTGATCGTCGCTGTAGGTCTCAAGTAGTCATCTCCGTTACACTTCTCGTTGCCACAACTCGGAAAACTAGGTTATCGCATTGATTCAATGTCGGCTCAACATTGTACAATCTTCACGTAAGTTGCACCGAAAGCCAGACCAGCATAGAGCGTTAATGACGATCCAGTGATCGGTTCCATTCTAAACAATCTTCGTGAGTCACTTTCTACATCGGAGACCTTTACGGGTTATTTCTTTATCCTCAGTTTTCGTCCTCGGCCTATACCTCTTTCGTTTTGGTTTTGACTACACCGGAACTGCATTTGGACCGCGTAAGTCGGCCATTTCAATCGTAACTGGGAGTGTTCATGAATCACATTACTAGTTGCGATGCAATCAAACACGACCCTCCTTATAGTTGGCGCAATTGCTACACTTCTACCCGCTAGTTTTCACTATAGTCTACTTGAAAGCACTCCCGAAGAGAATCACAATATGCTGAGCATGAGTCACGGTGTAGGGGGGCTTATTCAGATAATCAAGCTGGATCTGACGCCGTTTGCTTTCCTATAGATTGCTGTGATGATGCTTTCTTGTACGTCATTGAAATGTGTCATACCTTATACGTTTGAACCCTCAGATATGACTTACACACCAGTATACATGGGGATACTTTTCTTCCAGCTATATTCTCATGCAACCTCTTACTCGACAATTGACACTCTGCGCCGGCCGTTACTCAGGAAGAATGGGATGACTTTGTCACGGAGAGCACACAATGACTCCGGGAGAGGTATAGAAATTATTTTTGCCATAACATCGGCCATTGCTCAATCCCCTTCGGAAGAAGTGGAACCGCAGTTCAGCCTATATTGCGCGATATCATTCTCAGTGCTCTGCACCGTGGTAAGGCATTGTGCTGCATTTATCGAGGCCAGGGAATGTCGCTGATTCATTCTAGCTACTCTCCATTACCGCAGAGTGGCTTGTAAACTCGACGGACGGCCTCACGCAGAGAACAGGAGTGTCTCAAGAATTTGTTGGGGTCATCTTGCTTCCGTTAGTGGGAATATCTGCAGAGCATGGCACCGTGATAATGCTATCGATTACATCTGAGGAGCTGATACTGAGCATGAGGATTGCGGTGGCATCTAGCATTGTAAGACTTTGTCATCTTCCAGGGGAAAATGTACTGAGTAGAAAATCATAGCAGATTGCATTGTGCATCATCCCGTATGCAAATTCACCCCTCCAGGATATCCTTAATTTTCATCAACGTCATCAGCCTTGTTATATTACTGGGATGGATTATTCACAAGCCATTGACATACCTGTTTGACCCTCTTGAATCAATCGTTCTGCTTCTGACCGGTAAGCCAAGATCAGTTGTTTCGAGCGCAGAGGTTTATTGGACGCTGATGGGCTATCTAAGTAATGATCGTAGACTACTGCCTTAAAGTTGAAGATGACAAGATACTAGGACTACCTGGAGTACTTTTAGTATGTGAGTGTTCTATGCTGTTGAGTACTGAATGATACTGGGGGCAAGCACTTACGAAGCTGATAGTGGTAAATGTCCTCCTGGGTGTAATATTCTGGTTCTATGATGGATTATCAATTGCGGATCGTGGACTGGGGAGTCTTCAGTGCTAATCACCGTTCATTCATTGTTTTATGTTCAACCTTATCCTCCATGCTTGTTCACATCACCTACATTAGATTGTCATCAAGCTCGTATCTGAACTGCTCACAAGTCATTGTTTTCTTGTGTGTATTCCTCATGAAGGTCAAGGTACACCTCACACCGCTGGATGCGTGATGAGGGGAGAACAAGTGTTTTGAGACGCGTCTCGTACCCTGTAGACTTCAACAGTATTGACGACGAATCCATGACATTGGTCTTTAAATTTGACACGATGGATAGTTTTTCGATTCCATTGAAGGAAAGCCTTGGCCGTAGTGGATGTGGATTACTTCACAAGTGGAAAGGGAGAGTGGATATGTCGCGGATGTGTTAGGGTCTGAAGAGTGGAGTAGATGGGAAGGGTATGCGCTACTGCCGCTGTACACCCACCTCGATCGATCACATTACAGTTGGGTTGCATTCCTAGCACAGTGGAGCCTAGAGAATTGGGGGGTATAGTGAGGAATGGGATGAGGATGGGAATGATGTCGGAACAACCAAAAGAATGAGTTGTGCTAAAGTGTAAATTGAGGTTGCAGTTGGGTAAAAAAAAGACTAAAATACACTCTTACCAGTTTGTTTACACCAAAATCACTTCGCCACCACCTATGTCCTGAACTCTTCTCTACACCAGCACACCAATCGTCTGCTCGTTCTTCAGCATCTGTCGAAGGTCTCGAGTTCCCGTGCTCGCCTTGGAGGGAGGACATTGGAAAGAGCGAGCATGATGCTGTCACGTTCCTGTGGGTTTGGAGGACGATTAACGAGAGTGAAGCCGATGAAAACTGCGGACGGCCTTGATAGCGGGCTGGAGGCGATTAGAAGGGCAAAGAGTGAAGAGTATTTTGTGAGCGGAGGACGGAAGAACTTGGTTAGAAGGAACACTTGAGCATTAGCAAAGAAAGGATAGAGGGAGCTCTTACAGGAGCCTTTATACCGAGCATTTCCTCATTGCACCATCGCACAACTGGCGCATTTTTGATCAAGCGCATGTGGTGATTTGGAAGGGAAGGAGTGTGTCTACATGGAAATGAGATTACGCTGCAGAGTCAAAAGGATTAGAAATAGAGAGGTTCTTACCACCATTTGTAGCCGGAACGTCTTGACTCTACATGTATCAGGGCGGCAGTGAGCGAGCATTCCTATGAGTGTTAAAGTGTTCAAAAAATAAATCAGGTCCCCGGTAATAATTTTTCGGCCCCCCGGTAATAATGTATATACTTTTCTCACATTCAAGACCATTGTTCCCCCCGTAAATAACATAGAAATCCCCGGTAATAACACAAAAAATCCCACCGGTAATAACACTTTCGACGAAAAACCCCCCGGTAATAATCGGCTATTTCGGCAAAGGCTATTCCCACGCACGTGGCCTATGTCGAACACATCTTCAACTCATCCTCAGTGTTCAGGCTTCATGATCTAAGCTGAACTGAGTATTTAATTTGATTTATGATATATTCAAGTACCTAAATATGCAATATCTTGTGTTTCTGAGGTGTAGAGCATGGCCCATAACGACGTACTTTTGTGTGACTTACTGAAAGAGACATAAACAAGGCCTTCAGCATCATTAGAAAAGCTGGCTCGCCTCTTGAATGACGCAATGATAAATCTTGCATTTTCATTGTTGAGTACGTTGAGTACTGTATGGGATTGAACGTGGCGCCTCATGAGTCACGATGGGCGCTAACCGTTCAACAGCGTTGACCAGGGTTGCCAAATGTGGTAAGTTGGCAAAGTGCTCTTGATACCTTCGTGAAATTTGCAGGAGTATGGGGAGTCCCTTCCCGTACATTTATCCTGACTATTAAAATGTCAGTAGATGCCTTTGTATCATTAGTTCATGGCAAAATACATAGCCAGATATGAATCAGTGTAATTGAGCAATTTTAGTAAGGGTCCAGAAATGATACGCAGCTCGAATTTATCATTGCTACACTTGTAGCCTGAATGAGGCCAAAGAGCTCACTCAAATGGGCTCTCGCTAATGAGAGCTTGAACATGTACGACTATCTAGGTATACTGTGGTGAATCAAGACATCAGTAAGGATCAAAATGATGAAGAAGTGGTAATAACATTACCACATGACTACACATAACTTGTGTATTTGAAGAATAGAGTGGAGAGACACAGGATGTTAAGCCTATGCTGGTGGCCTGGTGGTAAAGAAGTGACAAATAGGTAATGCACTATGTTGAATTGCTATGAGCGCTGATATGGGCGCCTAAAGGTGATACTACGTTATTGTCAAGGACCCTATCGACAAGGGTCCAACGACACCGACCGCGAGTATGAGCGTCACTTGGTATAGACACCTTATTGGGATCCTATATCGACCTGAAGTAGGAGTAAAATGTGCTCTAGAGAGGGGAAGTGTACTCGAAAAATTACTCGAAATGTACTCAAAGTTGACTTGAAATGTACTCAGGTCTACTTGAGTACATCGAGCTTAAGCATCTTGAATTAGGTTTGAGCTACATAATGTGGTGATAATCAAAGCATCTAGACTCAACTACAGCTAGCCACGGTGTGAACGAAGCACTCTCTGGTGGATCCAGGATTATGTACGAGCAATAAGCCAGCTAGCGTAGGAAATGCCCTGTTAGCAAAGTTCGTTGCTATGGGCCATGCTCTACACTTCAGAAACACAGGATATTGCATATTTAAGTGCTTGAATATATTATGAATCAAATCCTATACCCAGTTGAGCTTAGATCATGTTGCCTGAGCACTGAGGATATGTTCAAGATCTATATATTATGGGACGACGACCGCTTAGAATGCCATCAATTTCTAAGCGATTTTTTTTGTGATTGCATCACGCCGCACTCCTTGCCGCCTCACGGGTGCCCTGGAGGGGCCTCGCGCCGAAGGCGCGCAAGCGAAGCTTGTATGTTCGACATAGGCCACGTGCGTGGGAAAGCACTTTGCCGAAATAGCCGATTATTACCGGGCGGTGTTTCGTCGAAGAGTGTTATTATACCGGGGGGATTTTTGGTTATTACCGGGGGATCTCTATGTTATTTACGGGGGGCGTAATGTACTGGAATGTCATGAAAGTAGGTAAAATATTACCGGGGGATCGAAAATTTATTACCGGGGACCTGATTTATTTTTTGAACACTTTAACACTCATACATTCCGACATGAATTTCTATCCGTATTTGCGTTACGTTGATGGTGCCTTTCAAAGAGGAGATTGCGGTTTGGAGAAGTGAGAACATTGACCAAGAGCGCGTTCAGTGATGTTGCGGGCTGGGCTGGGCTCACTACCCTAGGGTAGGGTAGGGCCGGGCTTGAGAGGGCTTGGGCTCGATGAACATTGAGTGCTCCCAACGAGATTTGTGCGGAGGAAGATCGATGCCATCTGATGACTTTGTATGACATCGAATGCCTTATGATGAGCCGCCGATGAGGTCGATGACAACCTGTGTGAATTCAAAGTTTTGATTGTATCTTTACTAACTCACCAAATCAGAACTTTCCTATGTTAAATAATGCCCTTGAGCTTGAGGTCAGTTTTGTTCCGCTCACTGCTGCCATGGGCGTTCTTGAGCAAAAGTTGTAGATGGTCCGTGCGCTGTTTGCACATGTTTCCAGGAACCTGCCAAAAATCCTTCACTAATACTAATATTTGAGTACTTGTATACTACGAACGAAATAATATACTCATTTAAGCTTAGATCATTTCGCCCAGCCCCTGAGGATGTGTTCTATATGCACTCGATACAGGCCACGTGCGTGGGAAATGCTTAGCCGAAATAGCCGATTATTAACGGGCGGTAATTTCGTCGAAGTTTGTTATTACCGGGGGAATACTATGTTATTTACGGGGGCAGTACTGGGATGTCACAAAAGTAGGTAAAATATTAACGGGGGACTGAAAAATTATTACCGGGGACCATATTTATTTTTTGAACACTTTAACACTCATAGATACAAGGTCTCTCTATCTGGGCTTCAATTTCAGGAGACTTTTCATTGACATCTCTGTTGAGTACTTAAATCTCTAGTAATGCACTATATTGATTTAAATTTAGCCTTGAGCAAAGCATCCTCGCAGCAACAAATCACATCTCTACTGAGCTTAGCTGGCAACGTTCGGATGGCATTCAAGGTACGTTCACACGCTCGGTGATTATGGAAGCGTCAATATAACCCATTGCTCCAGTGAACAACAATCGTGGTTCATGGAACTCATACCTGATCCGTGGACTAAGAACGGCATACATACGATTGAATTCTTCCAACAATCCCCTGAAGAGCTATATCCAAGGGTATATTGTGGTTCAGGTAATACAGATCAACCTCTGCGACTGTTTAAGTAAATGTAATGTTAATTGTCCACGTTTCTCAGTACAACGCATTGCTTGATTATGCTACTGGCAATCAAAGCAATCTACACACGGGGAGTTGGGCCGGGCCACCCACTTCAGCTCTGGACTACGAGAACCAAACTAGCGCTTCGGAGGTTCTGATCTCCGGCATCCCTCTTAGCCCCTACTACACCGGTGCTTCGTTTTGCACAACTCACATCGAGACTATTAAGCTCTTCTTGGTATTGCATCATTTATGCACGATGTTTAACTTCTCGTTCGCTCTTTACATAGGAACGGGATTGTGATGGACGCCACCTACATTGTATGCTATGTATCTTTACTGATAACGGACAGGTAATTGCCGTCACACTCCCGACTCGCTCTCTAAATACGTATTATCCCATCTTGTACATCTTTGATGGAGTGTCCTTTCTTCGGTCGAGTCAGGTACTAGTCGATAACGAGCCTTCAGCGGGAAAGCTAGTAATATATCACGGTTCCGTCCTTATAATCTTCGTCAGACCCATCGAAATGTCGTGATCGTGGAGACAATGGCCCAGAGAGTTGATACCACATATGTCCTCCAATACTGATCTTCTCGATGGGACCATCATCACAGATGGCACCAACAGCCTGTTTGATTCGGATTCAGCTTCGATTTCATCATTCTACGCCCTCAGCGTCCGATCAACGTTGTCAGGGACACCTTCCTAAGAACTTCTATTACAGAAAGGTCACTGCATGCTTGGGATCAGCTAGCTAGGTCGTAGGAACGTTCGCAGACCAAGATCTATGTAACAGACTCTACTGATGGCGATTTCGTTGGTGACCTTGAGAGCGGGTTGAAGCAGACCAAGTTCGTAGATCGCTACCCGATGGATCAGTGAACTGAAGATTGGGGTATGTCCGTATTATATATCACTATACGATATATACTGCACTCATTATATTATATCCACTCCTTTTATCTTAAGTCCCATGTTGGATTACGGCCATTACATTATTGAGTATAACCGACTGAGTTCGATAACGACGAATTGACCTTGAAGCTCAGTTCGTAACATCATCGATACCGCTAACGAGATAGGTCGACATCAATGGCTAGTTGGTATCGTATGAAATTGAGATCTGCAGCATAGTGATGACAGTGCAGTTCACGCCGCAGTACATCACGATAATCAAGAACGTTCAGCAGACCCCGCATCATCAGAGCTCCCAATAAGGAACTCCTATCGTGAATTCACGACTACCATCTACAATTTACTATGCTCTGTATAATATGCTATCTGCTACAGGTTAACGGTAAAGTCTATATGTAAACCAAATCTTCTCGCGAAACCATGGCACTGCTTGTCACCGGCTTCCTTATAGTGTCTCAGTCGCATGAAGCGATGTTAGCTCAGTCTGCACATCATTCAGTGCAACGCCCAACGTTACACGAACAATGATGACTGATGTTGTGATACCCTTCGTGGCAGATTCAATCCAAGTATATTGATACCAATCAGATTCAAGACTCACTGCGATGTAAGGCCAACCACGCATCAAGAGTAACATCGCGGCATACTCTGATGGGTATGCTGTGGTAGTTTGAAATCTATCTTTGGAACCCGAGCTACTCTTATGGTACTCATCGCCCTGAAGGGCCGCGATCGTAATGAGAAACGCTGCGTAGAGTATCCCGGATTCCAAACTGCAATAGGGTCAGTATTCAAAGGAGGACCTGTAAGGTGAGATCACTCACGTTGTGGCGGTTACCATTCTAAACATACTATGGGCTTTGAATCCCGAATGATATACTACTTGTCGTCCAATAGATATGATTTGAAATGCTAAGGTATGGTCTATTCAGGATTTCAGTGACATGGACCCTTGTGATACGACGAGCCTATGAGTGTCGAAAGTAGTAGATTGGTGATGGCTATAGTCCCTGTGACGATAGTCCCGACGTAGCTAGGTAGGAAGAACCCGGAGTATAGCACGATTGCAACAACTGAAAGAGAACTCAGAGTGAAAATCACGGAGAAAACGACTATCAGGACTCACTATGGATGGCAATATCCAGTAGAAGGGGCATAATCAAGATCTTCCATTGTCTCCCCCATGTTGTATAACAACGCCACAGCTATACATTTATGTTTGAATGACGAATGGGTGTTAGGCTTCGCTTTGTTCATTTACCAGAATAGCATCGGCTACTGCGCTAGCAAGTGAAATCGCAGTAAGGACCATGAATGGAGAATGCAGAAGGAAACGGAGCATGAACCTGCATATGATCGGAAGTTCTTCTGGAGTAACCAGAGCCGCCGTCATCTCCGGAAAGCAGCTGTTGGGAAAATAGTTAAAACCAGAATCTTGCGCATGATAAACCTGTTTTGCCTTTGACACATCGTATAAGCATCGTATCCAGTCGTGAGTGTCAAGTTGACTGTTGCGAGAAGGTAGAGTAGGATGTTGGCGAAGAGATTGTATTTATTCGATGTCCGTCTGCGTTTCAAGAGAATATAGGTGCACAGTCCAAATAATATCGTATATATACCTTTATGAGGTGAGTTAGGGCCTGGAACATTAAAAGGAAGTTCACTCACCATAAAGAAAAAAACTCCACTGGTCCAAAAGGCGATCAACGGCTTGAAGAGATAGAGCAACTATTGACTTACTGCTGCGAATGCCATAGACAACAGCTCAGCGCTGATAGTCATTTTGAAGCTCTTGGGTATTGGGGCAGAAAGGATGCAAAGGGATCCAAGTAACCTATGACCGCACCTAAATACACTTTAAAGCCTAAAACTGCCGAATAGTTTCACCCATATCGTCCATTTCACTGCCGGACAAGGTTTGATGGAAGCAACTGGCATCTCGCCTTGCAATCTGGTAAACCAAAGATAGACATCTTGGCATCAACCGATGGCGGCAACCATCCACTACTTTGGACGCCAATCATGAGAACACGGGCCGAGAACAAGTATAGCTCTATAGGTTCAACGGATTTCGTCAGAGACTCAATGAACTGACATCAGTGACGCTCTAAGCATATATGATATTAATTGACCACATTTCTTAGTACAGCGCATTTCTAGATTAGCCTAGAGGAAAGTGTTCCAAAAAACCATATTAGCTGGCAAGGTCCGAATAACATTCTCACACGTTCGTCGTGATTATCAAAGTAGCAATGCAGCCCACTCCTGTACTGAGTGATAATCGTCCCACATTGAATTCATACCTGGTCCGTTTGTGGTCTGTGTTCTAAGAACAGCACATATAGGAATTCGTCCGACAGTTACCTGAAGAACTTGGTGATATAGATCAACGTCTGCGACGCTTTAAGCACATACAATGTTATTCGTCCAGGTTTCTCAGTACAACTTGAACGCATTGGTTGATCTTTCAAAGGTGAACCAAATTAGTGCTTCGGAGGTTCTGATCTCCAGCATCCCTTCTACTTTCCACAGATCACCTAGCACTCGGCCTGATCGCGAAGACTACCATGACACCTGCGGGAGCTATTGATCGGCGGTGTAACCATGATTACTGCTGGTACTGACGCCCAGAGTGGTGGACCAGGTCCACCACTCCAGCTCGGGCGAGCCACGTGACCGCCTCCGTAGACCACCACCTTTGGTGATAGCTAGCAGCCTCAGGCACTGTCATAGCCCCCTCGGCTCTCTCCACCGTGCTTCGTGACATGACACATATCAAGTAGCTGTTCCTTTGCAAAAATGCTCCAAATTTCCAGAGACGAATCTGGGGAAAGCTTTCAAATGCTCAACCTATACCGCTCAATTTCCAGGGTGTTGTACCCCGACTTCTGTAATCCGACTTTAGCATTCATTGGAAGAGAGTAAGTGATTACCTACTGTCTAACCCATAATGGAGTACTTTCCGGCATGAAATGTACAGTATCTTGAGGATACTACTCTTTCGTCGAATGCAATCACTTGCATCAGAGCAAAGCGGTTGGTTCTACATCCCAGAGGGAGTGGAATACCGTGAGGCTGCCGCAGTAATCTTCGGCAACTCCGTAGTCCCCCGTTATCATCGGCAATCTCCGAGTGCGACTCATGTCCTTGGTCCCGAAAATCTATGATATTTTTCAACTTGTCAGATCTTTCGTACTTACCTATTCTTTCCGATGTCCAACCTTTGTCTGCTTCACCAGCGTTGGTCCAATGACATTGCTCAGAAACTGCCGACGATCAGATAAAACCGCCGCAAACACGAGTATTGTACTGGACCCATGTTACCATAGACTTATCATAATTATTGTACATATATTTTTCGTAACTTCTAGTGTTCAAAATCAATTGTGCACGCCCCTAGAAAGGAACCAGTTCGCCGGAGAACGTTGAGCAATATGTCTCCGCTTACTTTGGACTCTGATCAGGCTTTGCTATCCTGGACCAATGGTGGAAACTCTTTCAATTCTTAGCCGCCATCACCTTCCAGGCCATCAGAAGAGCTGTTTCTTCCATCTCCCTGACAGATCACGCGATTCTGGTGGTCTGATATATCACCACGGCAGAATATACAGGAGCAATCAGTATCTGATTCAAGTTCCAGATATAACGCCGTTGAAACGCCCCTGTTACCACTGCCACCATCTAAGCAGAAAATGGAAGAGGCTGATGAATATATGTTCCTTAATTTGTCACGATGGTCATAGCCCGATACGATGCACATGATGGAAGAAGTTACATGATAAGAGCTTGTAATCCTTTCGCAGCTCCTGCCATTTCTCCACGATGACACCGAACCCAGCCTTCGCAACCATTCTGATCATGGTGTCTCTACTATCACTGGGAGAATCGCAGAAATTTGCGTCTCCTTCATCCTGGCGGGTGCGTCTTGGAAATAACGTTCAATTCAAAACTGCATCGAAATACCTCAGAATACCTCCATTGCTACATCTTTGAGCGAAAGAATGGCTCGTGCAGGCGCTGCCATAAGGACAGGGTTTAAAATAAGTAAGTCGAATCCTATATTTGTCACTACATTCTCAGCTGTTTTTTCTCCCGCTAGACTCCCAAGATGGCTCCATCGCAGATTTATATGCTCAGATGGCTGAATTTGATCTCGCAACAGGTCAGGAGATCTATAAGGAGAGGCTGAGATCATCTATCTCAACAAGTGCCATTGAAAACCTAAATACCACTGAGTAGACCGCATTTCGTTTCGTTCTGATACACCATGGTATTGACAGAATTCTTCCAGTGTCAGTTGACTTTGACTCGTGCTTTCTGTGGCTGATATAACCTATGATATGCAGCTTGGCTACACACTGTGAGTAGTGATTTTAACTTCTCTGTGACAAGCGGCGTTTATCAACAATCCATGAGTTCGTACGGATATGCAGCTGCTCGTGCATTTTCGACCTACAGAGATAGGGCATTCCTCGACGCTGCTCAAAGGACCTGGTCAATTGCGCAACTTTATACAGTGTCAGAGCTGGGTGTTAGTGTGGGTCGGGTATCCACGAAGGGTACTGAATTCAACAAAGGCTGTTTTGAATGTCAGTATACGCTCTTAATTTTTTTCGGTATTATTAAACTCTTCCTTCTCTAGCATCCTGGGCTGGTGCAACTTTCATGGTAAGCTTCGACGCAGATTAAAGCACGATGTACATTGTGTGAATAGGGTGACCAGACAACCAATGTTCAAGATACTTATATCTCTGGACAAACCACAGGGTGAGATAGGAATGTGTACTCGTGACATAAGGCACTGACCATCTGGAATATTACTAGTTCTTTTATTCTGTAAGCTCCAAAAGACTTTCTGGAACAGAATATTCATTTCCGTCAGGTTATCCGCTCTGTTGGCCGAAACAACCAGCAGCAAGGTATACTCGGATGCTGCACTGTTGTCTATTCAGTTCGTGCACAATAAGCTGTACAAAGACAATGTTATGAGTTCAGACGCACCGTCTGCCACTTCCAAGTTGTGTAACCTCAGAGTGTTTGAGGGTCCCGCTGGGACGGGTCTTTTGATAGAAAGCCTAGCTATCCTCGGAACAACTCGCCCAAACACAAGTTTGACAGACATGTAGGTTGTAATGGTTGAATAACTCAACTTAATCCTCACTGTCACCTCTTCACAGGCTCGAGAACACTGTATTGGCCGCCTTGCAAAAGCCAGAATGGCAGGGCGCAGACGGAATTAGTTCTTGGGGCGGTAAGTAGAGCAGTTTACTCGAAGAATACATTCCTAACAGGCTTAAAAAACTCCTTAGGGAAAAAGGATGGAAATCAGTACATTGTACGGGGACTTGCAGCAGCATATAGTCGGAACGCTTCTACTGAGGCGTTCCGGAACTATATCAAGGATTATCTGAGCGTGCAGGTGAGATTCTAGTCTAATAGGATCATTCCAACCGCTCAAATTCATAAGTATAATGCTTTGATGAATCAAGCTACGTACAATGGGACAGATGTGTACGGTGAATCATGGATTGGTCCACCCTTAGCTGGGTTGTCTGGATCAGGTCAAACAGGTGCCGTAACCGCATTGATTGGCGGGCTACGCATATTCAACAACGAGTCTGTTACTCGGGATTCGCCACAGGGAACGCCGCAATCAGCTCCAGCATTAGGTTCCAATATACCAGTTCGGTCAATCATAGGTGGTGTCATAGGTGGTGTCGTGCTCCTCATCATCGTTTGCACTGCTTTTTTCAAACTCTTTCGGCATAGAGGTCGCGAAAAGCAGAATGCTAACATCACAATCCCCGAGCCCTACACAATCGAGTCCCTCTCTGTCAGAGACACAATACCACGGAAATTTCGTAGGATCATTTCGGAGGAAACTGTGGCTTCAGCAGATCCAGGGATGCATGAAGATAGGATAATTCCGGGGCTTGGGAACAAGATATCGAATGCTGAGCTCTACCGTCTGCCGAGCGAGTGGTTGCAATCTAGCAGGTGGAACGAAACTGACCCACCTCCAGCATACCCACAAAGTGCGGCTGGCTCTCATTTTTGACAATAGTGTAGGGCCATCGAAGCGCCAAACATGTATTATGCGGGTTTTATGGTATAACTATCATCGAGATTATCAGGATCTTCCAGCATATCTGTATGGCAATCCATACAAAAACTCTTTTGGTATACGCCCAGCCGCCAATGCATTCAGTAACCCATGGAGCCCAACACACTGGCTGTGCCGGCACCAAACAAGTAGTGATAGTTCAATTTGTGCTCTGTACCTGCGGGATCAGATCTAGCCGCGGTGAATTGAGGTCTTTGCGAACAATGTCGAAACAGGTACTACTGATTATGAATTTTATGCCGGAGCGCTTCGCTGACATCATTTCCGATATGATCTCGTCACCAACTTCACCACCTCCCTATTTCTATTCCCCGGCACCGACCCCGATGGGTAAGAATTCTTTCCTAGCTTCTGGAGACGAAACATCCAGGCCTCTCATGCACGTTTGGTCCATAGTCAAGGGTTCGGGAGTAGGGATATCGTCGGTTGGATGATTTAGCGATCCAAACCTGGGAGCGAAACTCCGCACCTTCCTGAAGAGACGAGGACAGAATGTAGATGTGCATTTCATTAAAGAGGAGATTTGGTGGATTGCGAGAACTGGGGTTTTTTCGAGGTCTTATTTATATTCCGATGTAGCTCGAAAGGGCTTCTCGAATGCGTTGGTGCACAGCGACCTCATGTCCGCGCTGTATTCATCCATAGATTGAGGGATTGAGGGATGGAATGGAGGGACTATGTTGGTTAATTGAGATAATCATTTTATCATGTTGCAACGTATTTCCTAAACTGCAGGTTTTAGAATTGTTTGCTTATGTATTCATTGTGGTGTGATGAGAACGGGTAAACATTGGAAGGGTTCGGCGTACGTTCCCATGTTTAGTCCAATGTGGCGTAGTGAATGATATTGCTCTCTTTCATGATGGACGATCTCAGGCAGTTTCCAGATGCTTTGGGTTTGTAACCTTGTATCCGGTTGCTAATTGTTGAGCTGCGAGTTATGATCAATGAGGTCTGAGCTAATGATTATTCTCTGCGCCAAGACATATCATTCATCCGCGATCACTACATGTGATTTGCAATCACAGCTCGTCGTCGCTACTGGGAGATAAGATCAAGTCTGCCCAGTGACCCAATTTCTTCACAATGCTTGGCTCGTTTTGCTTTATCCACTCCCTGATTGCTTCCTGATGCATCTTGGATTTGAAAAAGCATGATAAAACCTTCCACAAATCGGATTTCCTCTCCATCTCTTCCATATCAGGCAGTCCTAGTGCTGGGACACGGAGGTCGTTTGCCCAGTCAATGAGAACCATCCGTTGTCCGTCGAAGAGTGCATGACATTGACGCATATCGCTGTGGACAACATTATTCTTGTGGGCAGTATCAAGCATTTCTGCTGCTTCGCGCACCTGATCTCGACGTTAGCTGAGATGATACAATCAAAAGGACAACTACGGCAATACCATGGCTGCATATTTCCCGATATCATGAAACTCTTTATGCTCTCCTGCATCCAATTCATTCGTGAATTCCAAGAAGGTCTTGGGAATGTACTCGATGGCAAGGACGTCAGCATTCTCACCCCAAGGAGTTTCCATAGTCTGTGATGTACATCATTACGTGGAAACATTGAATAGTTCGTTTGGAGCTTACCGTCTCAGCGAAAAGATACGGAATGCCGTTTCCTTGTAAGTCAGGGAGCTCTTTGTACACCGACTTCATTGCGGCCACTTGGACCGCTGATCGCTGTAAGGCTGTGATAATCTTGATTACTAGCTTGCCGTTGAATCGGCTGTCGGAGGGCCTTGCGAGCCACACGTGAGAGTGGCGAGATGGCCCTTCTTGAAGAGGTGTTTCGAAGATGTAAGTGTGAACGTCGTCGAATGGAAGAGACGGGGGTGTTCGACTATCTGGACTTGTCGTTGGTCTACTGAGGAAGAGTGATAATTGGTATTCCTGTGGAAATTGATTTGGATTTCTGCGTGAGATTAGGGGCAATGGCATCGTAATCGAGGCTCTGGAGAGGAGTATATCATCGATTGGGCTTAATACCCAGAACCACGCGATGATGTGGTCAGCAGAAACTAGTGCATTCGCACGAACTTGCATTTAATTCCCTGCATGGTGAATTGTTGTGAATTTAGGCTGCCTTTTTCCGGCCATTATTGATAGCCGAGTACAACAAATTACAAGTACCTCGATTTGACAGCAGCTTGGGGTATTCCACGCGTCGGAATGTTGATGATCGATGGATAATCTCTCGACGTCAAGTCAATTGAGTCAAAATCTATTTGAAGGCTGTAAGGTCACAATCCAGAATCCTCACAGACTCATAGCCATACTCCTTTGTATTTGCTGGCGTCTATATAGGAGCACTACATCCGTTAGTATGTTGTAGTGGCTAACATTATCGCCTCTCATGTCTCAATCGTTGAAGTCGCGCGATAGCCTAGTCCTCGTCTCTCTGTAACGAAATGGTCGATCTTGAACGACATTTTCGCGACTCATTCATTGGTTCACTTTCCAATCTCTACTAACCCTTCATTTCAAGAAGACACCACCTTGTTACGGCGTTGGTCCGAAGCAGCCGGCCATCAAATGAGGTTGCCGGCGTACACGGGTTGAAGCTTCTTGTTCCTTTACCATCACCATCCAATCGCCGACGGTGACTCAGATCGTACGTTTTTATCTTTTGGTTCTTTGTTACGAAGTTAATCTGTCTGTTTCCGCTCATGCATTTTGGTTTTTCTCGTACTCACCTATCCGGCGAGACTCGTGGTGTGGAGGTTGAACATGCCTATACCAAGTTTACTATCCCTATCTATACCAACCATTCACTCGCTCAGAAGTTGAAGGTCGCTTCAAGACACGTTCGATGTCTCTATCCCACATTCATCGACCTCATTCCTCCTGGACATTCGGTCTCCGCGCCGTGGAATCAGATCCACGTGTTCTTATGGTTCTCCAATCGTCGATAAACCTTCCGAATCGATGATGATTTTCCATACTTATACTCGAACTCTCCTCTCAGTTCATACTGGGCTCTCAATCACAATGTCATTGCCCCTAATCTCGCGCAAGATACCAAATCAATTTACACAGGGATACCAATTATCACTCTTCCTCAGCAGACCAGAGACAAGGCCAGAAGGGCGAGCTCCCCCGAGTCTTCAGTACGGCGAGCTTCATACATACTTGTTCGAAACACCTCTTCAAGAAAGACAATCTCACCACTCTCACGTGTGGCTCGCAAGGCCCTCCGACAGCCAATTCAACGGCAGGGTGGTGATCAAGATTATCACAGCCTCACAGCGATCAGCGGTCCAAGTCGCCGCAATGAAGTCGGTGTACAAGGAGCTCCCTGACTTACAAGGAAACGGCATTCCGTATCTTTTCGCTGAGACGGTATGCTCTCGATGAGCTATTCAATGTTTTCACGGATTGATGTACATCACAGACTATGGAAACTCCTTGGGGCGAGAATGCTGACGTCCTTGCTATCGAGTACATTCCCAAGACCTTCTTGGAATTCACGAGTGAATTGGATACAGGAGAGCATAAAGAGTTTCACGATATCACGAAATACGCAGCCATGGTATAGTCGTAGTCATGTTTTTGATGTTATAATCTCAGCTAACCCCGAGCTCAGGTGCGTGAAGCAACAGAAATGCTCGATACTGCCCACCGGAAGGATATTGCTCACAGTGATATGCGTCAATGTCATGCACTTTTCGATGGGAAACGGATGGTTCTCATTGACTGGGCAAATTACCTCCGTGTCCCCGTACAAGGACTGCCTGATATGGAGGATGCGTACAAGTTTTCCGACTTGTGGGAGGTTCTATTGTGTTTCTTCCAATCCGAGATGCATGATGAAGCAATCAAGAAGTGGATCAAACTCAATGAACCAAGTATTGTGGCGAAATTGGGTCCTTTTGCTGACTCAGTGTTATCGCCCCGTAGCGAGGAAGACGAACTGTGATTAAAACCACGTGTAATATTTGATCAGTTCAACGTTACCAGAAAAAATGCGCATCAGGTGTAGTGGAGAGGATGAGCATTTGTTCCTCAAACTCGGAATTTATCAATCGTACCTCGCTGCTCCAAAATCAACATTTCAATGCTAATCCAAGGAACCAAATCCGATGGTTCTGAGGACAAATGGAAACTGGCCGCTAGATCAGATGCTATATCGTACACTACGCCACATTGTACTTGCATTTTCATGCCGCGTCCAGAGGACTAAATGATGTACAAGCACAAACGGAAAGTAATCGGTACAACCGAAGCCACTGTATTGAATGCTAAGAGTAATGCCATCTACCTTGAACATAAAGTAGGTTCTCTTCATACACGATTCGTATTGCATTTAATAGCGGGATCTGAATGTGATTCACCCGGAAGGCCTTTGGAATGATACAAACCACGAGAATACAGCATATTTTGTGACAGACGAAACTGTAACTATGACTTTGACGATAGACACCGTGAATTTTGTTAACTTGTCGAATAAAGAAATATGCAGCCGAAGCCCAATCCTCAGTGCCTATAATCAGACATTGGGATTCCAGTTTAGGCATCTCGACGCCGCGTATCGTGGATGTACCTCAAATTTCAGGAGAGTCATTTGTGTTCAACTCTTTACACGTGATTGGTTTGCTTTATCCAGGGCTACCCAGTACAGAACCGAAAGGTAAACGCCGTGTTGCATTTATTCCTGCCTCTCAAATGGAACGATATCATTTTGCGAACGGGTAATTACGTGAAAGTCGCGTAGGCGGTTGCCCTAATTAGCGTCGTTCTCGTTTAGTCTAGACTCAATGTTTTCCCCGTGGAACGTTTATTTTCATTTATTTACTGATTGAATTTTAGGGTGGTGGAGTGGTGGAGAAAGAGAGATACGAAGGACACCATTATGGAGGCACTGGACGTGGATCCTTTCCTTCCGTTTGATATGGGCGTGCTGATATGATTGGAACATCCGTTATGGTGTAGTGGCTAACATTATCGCCTCTCATAATTTGTGATTTCATGACGCGATAGCCCAGGGTTCGATTCCCTGTAACGGAATGCAGCGCCGTCCCCGAGACTTTTACGTTTTCTCCCTTATCTGGTATAGCCATGCAACTCTACGGCATAGTTGCCGGCGGACACCGAATTGAAACTTCATTCGTTTACCATCACCATCCAACCGCCGACGGTGACTCGACATCGTACGTTTCTCGTTTTTTTCCCTTCCTCTGCTACGACGTTGATTAGTCTTTTCCTCCTCAGAAATCTCCTTTCCATCGAGCTCACCTATTCAACGACTCCAACTATCCAGTCATTCAGAAGATCAACTTCCTCTCACGTTCGATGGCTCCCTCAGATGCTCATCAGCCTCGTTCCCGCTGAGGACCCTGTCGCTGCTCCTTGAAATTGAATCTCCTTACGGCTCTCTAATCGACATCAATGCCGCTGCCGATACCAACCTTGAATGGATGAGGGCTATGATGGTAGTGTGGGTCAGGACAAATAAGAAGGGATTGGTACGTCCATGTTAACCATTGCTTCGTTCTATTTGTGATACTGACTGCTACGGAAGGTCTATAGCCTGGCTTTGGATCCAGTCCTTTCACCCCTCAACCACATCCAGGCCGCTAGGTTACGCTCACTTCGTATCAGACAGAAGGGGAACAATCATGTCGTTTTCCGTATACCCCTCGGTTGTACCAGGGAGACCGTGGAGTGATGGTAGCAGCATGGGCGTGTGGGTAGAGGTCAGGAGGGTGGGTGTATTCGGAGGGCACAGAAGGTATGTCGACTGTTTACTTCCCCCATCGACCATGGTCTAATGTCGTTCCCATTCAGTACTCATCGCACGCGCACCTTTCTACTCATTTCTAGTCCTGTTGATGCTGAACACAGATACCTTTGTAAGGTACGTCAACCGTTGGCTGCCATGATACAAGACTGATGGATATCGTTCTCTTTTCAGCCCAAAAACAGAGCTACATTATTGAAGATCCGCCCAACATGAACACGCTTGCGCTCCAACCACGTCGGCTAGGCGACCCCTACGCTCTCGAGAGTAACAGGCTGATCCATTTGTCGGGATAGCATGGCGTAAAGTGACTAGGAAGAGTTACATCGTTCGCTTGGTTCAATCGTGCGTTTCTTGGAATGAACTGCTGCGCTTGGGTGTTTGCCCTTCAATATCTCTTCCATGATACAGGAACGACCGATTATCGTTACGTTGGAGTATTGAAGATTCACTCACACAGCCTGCTACACGTCCTCAATGCGCTCAAGTCTACATCTGGCTGACAAACCTGCGCTTGCAAGGATACTTTGCCTATTGCCTTCAAGGCTCGGAAGAGTGGCAATGGAGGCGCAGGTCGACGTTAAGAAGAGCAAGGAAGGCAAGTTCGTTCGCTCCCTTTGATTGTGCATTTGCAAGCTTGCCGTCCCCCACAGCTTTATCGCAAGGAAGAAATCGGTGAGTATGCTTGCCTGTAGCTCCGCCGTGGGCAGTCCAATGTGGTGTAGTGGCTAACATTGCTGTCTTTCATAAGGCTCTTCACGTGGTATTCACAGCAGCCCGGGGTTCGATTCCCCGCATTGGAATAACTCTCATTTGGTCAGCATTTTGAGCGGCCTATTTGATCGTCTCAATGCAGGTGTCGTTTTACCTGGGTATACCGTTTGAACTTGTGGACGTTGGAAGATCCTTCTGGAATGGTATGGGTGATTTTGATTTCTCTTCGATGGACCCGTCACCGTTCTTTCGATTGGATATGTGGCTTCCTATACCGGTCATTGGACGATCCTAGAGTATGCTTTACGAGTAATGCATTCCAATATGGTTCAATGGCTAATGTTGCTTTCTTGACACGGCGCTACCGATTATCGGATCACAGCAATTCGGGGTTCGATTCCTCACATTGGAATTGATAATGACAATGGTTTTTACGTAGGAACCAAACCATTCAGCCGATTCTTCACGAACGATAGTTTCGAGTTGTTTTTTTCTGAGAGCATTCTCCCCAAGCCTGAACCGTCGCTCTATTCGTTCGTCGAAAATTGAACTACGCTATGAACACCGTTACGTGAGAGCCTGTATTGCTACCCATCTTCATGGGTGTGAAACTACGAAGGTATAGCTTAATAGACCGTGTCCTGCATCAGTCCCACTAAAAATAGGCTGGCAGAAGCTTCGCAGACCTAGAACGCACACGGGAATGGTCCGTCGATGGGAAAGCACGAGGTTGGTAGCACTCAATGGTTTGAAATTCTCAATCACTCCTGACCACGCGGAGAGCAGATTTTTGCAGATAGATCCGCAAGAAATGAAAGTGATGTCTAATGGAAGCTCGTCGCCTCTGAAGCGACATAATGGGCGCTGTGATGCATAGGAATTCGGTTTGCAAAATCACGAGCGCTGAAGCTTCATTGTCAGCTCCGTACATAGAACACAGGATCCGTGAGGCTTTGAACTCTCCTGAACGAATCATCGAGGGGAGGTATATTTCCAATGGAAGTTTCAGCTACGATACTGTAGATCCCTGCTAAATCGCAATTACTTACGGTGCGGAAATCTGTCGTTGAACACGCATGCTCATGTCTCAAATTCCACTGCAGACAATGCACGACATCGATCCGACAAGCACGGTAGTACGAGCCGCCCATGGAAGAAGCGAGTAGTCGCTGCTTGCTTGAGAATCAAACCTTCACATAATTTATGGCCCCTATCATGGAAAGTCGCTTTTTAGAACGCTCATACGACGGCTCCATATAGGCACGAGATTCTTACTTCACTGGCTTCCACGCATGCGCAACGTAGAAGGAATTTCACATTACTTACTTTTTGGTAACTGTCAATGGCGGGAGTACGTATTAATTTTTTTCTTTCGGGAGAACGTTCACAATACTTACGGTATGGAACACGTACGTTGACTTTGAAGACGAACAGAAGACGAATGATACAGCGCGGCCGCTCTGAACTGCATAGGTCATAATCGTGATGCTTATGATATTCTCTTTCGAGAACTCAAGGCTAGAAGAAACCATTAACGAGATTAACCTCAGTAAACTTACATGACAGAATGAGCGGCACGCCACAAACTGCGAGCGCTGAATGCACCACTTTCGATGCAATTCACAATAGACTGTTCTCTTTATTTCTGGCATATCCTTCCACTCGCTGCGCTGACTCTGTGAGCATAGTGATGAGGACGTTTTTCTGTGAGTTCAACATTCGAATCTCAGAATACTATTG
Organism: Paramarasmius palmivorus; assembly: GCA_037176845.1. Lineage (NCBI taxonomy): Eukaryota > Fungi > Basidiomycota > Agaricomycetes > Agaricales > Marasmiaceae > Paramarasmius > Paramarasmius palmivorus. Next base: position 6,827 of record JAYKXP010000281.1, on the reverse strand, counting down.
AGGTGCATGCTAGTCCCAGGTGCGTCACCGCTGACGGAAAGTAAGATCTCAACGGTCAAATGAATGAGGCTCACTTGAGGCTCACTCCAATATTCCGTTTCACAAGATCCCGATCATCATACCCAAGTCCCGAATTACCTCTAGATCCACGTCAAGGTTGTACGACCAGCGTACAGTTAGAGTTTCTCAAGTGGTATATTGTCTGGTAAACCAACCCGATTATCTCTTCGACACCAATGCGGCAGACAATATACGATCACGGATATCATTTCTTGAAAATTTCAATTACAACGAAAGTTCGGGTTGACTACGCCGCACTCCAACTATAGCTAGTCTGACTATCCCAAAAAGTAACTCATCCAGAGCTGTAGCTTACGGTACAGTACTGATTTGAGCTCCATGCTCCTCGGTTCGCACCCTAGCTAAACTTAGAGCCCTGCCAGGTATAAAAGAAGTAGTAAAGCAGTCAGAGAAAAATATCCAACTCGCATTCTCTCAACTTACTCACAATGCACTTCTCAACTGCTACTATCGCTGCTACCATCCTTGCAGTCACTTCTCTCGTTGCTGCAGGTACGAAGACTCGCACAGATTTCTCTTGCATCGGTTAATGACTCATTCGACTATCTGTTCAGGCGGTCCAGAAATCTGCACAAAGAACAAGGACGGCTCTGGTGGTACAGATTACCAAGTCACCAAAGACTGCTGCGCTGCTGTAAAGCATAAGGCGTACTTCAACGAGGTTGCGAAGCAATGCTGGCCTTATGCTGGTCCTGCTGGAAACAGCGTCGATACCGGCGAAATGGTCAAGTGTTGCGCTAGCCGTGGCTGTGGCAGCAAAGCCGTCTAAACTTGTAAGGAGTTCTTATCGATGTACCCAAGATCGCTAATAAAATACTTGTCTTAGACTGTTCAATAGTACGAGCGGTATCTCTGAAGAAGCGGAAACTATACGAAAATCAATAGAAAATAGTGTACGAGCAACGTGTTATGTTCAAATATAGTATGTGTGGCGCTGGCTTGTGTTATTTGAACCCGTGTGAGAAAACGTAACAATACAACTTGTTGTGCACAATGATTTCATCGGTGAATCATTCAGATCATCGGATCGCCGCGAGCTTTCCGATGATTCACTTGCAAGGTGGTGTTTTCGGATGCCCATAGGGCCCCTTACATTACACACATAGACCTGTAACCGGTCCCTAGTGACGATGAAAAGTCATGTACTAGGCTGCTTGCTCGTCGCGTGAGGGGCCAGTTACAGGTCTATTACACACAGTGAATGCGCTAAGACCAGAGGCACTTGCCAAGCATGGTCTGATAATAGATAGACATAGAATCATGGTCAGTGACATCCGGTTCAATAAATTCGGTGATCCTCAGGACGAAGATCAGGAGATCCACGGACGGGAAGAAATATTGAAGTATAATTCCCCCTCGAGAAGCCGAGAACCTAGTGCCTAGTGGAATTGAGATTCTTGCATGATATTCTCCATGAGATCAGGATATTACCTGGTACTTCTTAGAATGAGATTTAACGAGACGACAAAATTCTGACAGTGATCCTTGATGGGCACCACTCAGATGAATGAGCGGCATGCCAAGTGGGTCGAGAAACTGCGCGGGGCGCTCAAGTCACCTTGGTCTGTTTATACCTGTTCAATCTTAATTGTGTAATTAAACAATCTTACTCCAATATTCCGTTCGACAGGATCCCGATCACCGTAACCAGTTCCACATTACCTCTAGATGCACGTAAAGATCATAAGACCAGCATGTAGTTTATGCTTCTCCGGCAGAATACTGTCGAGTTCTTTGTCCCGATCAGCTCCTCGACTCCAACGCAGACATGACACGATCACGGGTATCATTGCAGGTAGTGTGAAGTATAACAAATCGCTCGGGTCACCTACTGCAACGCTCCAACCATAGCCAATTTCAATGTTCCAAAAAGCAACCTTTACCATCTCCCGAGTAATTTGGCTCGAAAAGCGTCAAATCATGTCTCATGGCCAAGATGACAAGACGTTCTCCCGCCTGCGATTTCAGCATCTATGACGGTTGACTTTGACGGTAGGCTATCGGGGGTTTTGAATGGTGATACAGCGCTGTGGAGAGTCAAGTCAAACTCCGTGCTCCCCGTCCCACATCTTGTCCAATTTGTCAAGTCGTTCAAGTATAAAAGAGGTTGAAGGTAGTCACAAAATGGTATCAAACTAGCACTCTCACAAGACACAATGCACTTCTCAACTACTACTATCGCTGCCACCGTTCTTGCAGTTACTTCCCTTGTTGCTGCAGGTATGGGAATATTCCTTTCCCTGTAACTATCGACCTATCTAATTACTTTTATAGGTGGTCCGGAGGTCTGCACAAAGAATAAGGACGGCTCTGGTGGTACGGACTACCAAGTCACCAAAGACTGCTGCGCTGCTGTCAAGCATAAGGCGTACTTCAATGAGGTTGAGCACGCATGCTGGCCTTACGCTGGTCCCGCTGGAAACAGCGTCGATACCGGCAAAATGGTCAAGTGTTGCACTAGCCGTGGCTGTGGCAGCAAAGGTGCCTAGACTTGTGAGCTATTATTATCCATGTTACCAGAATCACTAATAAGTTACTTGGCCCAGATTATTGCACGAGCGGTATCTCTGAAATAGAAAATATACGAAAATCAATGGAAAATAGTGTATGAGTAACCTGTTTTGTTCAAATATAGTATGCGTCCCCAAAATGGATGGTCAAAGCGAGAGTTGGTCTGTTTAAGCCCGAAGTTGATGGTATCAGTGGCGGTGTGAAAATACCATAACGCGAACAGAACATAAGTTCTGCACAATGATTCCATCGGTGAACAACTCAGAGCATCGCATCGCGGCTCACTTCTCAGCAATTCACTCGCAAGGTGTTCGCATGTCCGTAGGAATATTGAGCGCCTCGAAGCGTATCGTAGATGTAGTACCAACCGCAAGGAACGTTACTTGTGTTCAACTCTTTTACACGTACTCGGTTTGCTTTATCTAGGGGCACCCAGCACAGAACCGGAAGGTAAACGTTTGTGTTATATTTATTCCTTCCTTTCAAAACGGAATGATATTTTGCGAATGAGGAAGTACGTGAAAGGTCTTGCGTCGGCAGTTGCCTTAATTAGCGTTGTTCTCGTTTAGTCTAAGTTATCACTGTGTAACGTTCGTTCTCATTTGTTGATCGAGATTCCTCTGTGTGTTCGTTGGTTGAATTATGGGCGGTGGAATGGAGAAAGAGAGAAACGAAGGAGACCGTTATGGAGGCACTGAGGTACAAAAATGACGTGAACCTTTCCTGCCGTATGATATCGAGTGAGCGTGAGGTGATACATTGCTAAGATCTGCTCCATCCGTTATGGTGTAGTGGCTAACATTATCGCCTCTCATGGTTTTGATTTATTATTTCATGACGCGATAGCCCAGGGTTCGATTCCCTGTAACGGAATAGGGTTCCCAATCCTTTTACGTTTCTCCCTTATGCAACTCTACGGCATAGTTGCCGGCGGACACCGAAATGAAGCTTCTTTTTCCTTTACCATCACCATCCAAATGCCGATGGTGACTCGAAATCCTACGTTTCTCGTTTTTTTCTTCCTCTGGTACGACGTTGATTAGTCTGTCTCCCCTCAGCGATCTTGTTTCCCTCGAGCTCACTTATCCACCGGACTCAATCGTCCTATACCAACATCCAGTTCGTTCAGAAAGAAGGTCACGGTCAATGGCTCACTCCAATCCCTTTCTCGCGAAGACCCGTCGCTGCATCCTAGAATCTGATCCGCGTTGTTCTTACGGACGGTTCTCTAATCGATTGTGGGTGCCGTTTCCGATACCATCTTGGTTGGATGAGGGATGTGGACCTAGGCGAAGAGGGAAAGGTACGTCTACCTTCACTACTGCTCTGTTCCCCGACTGTGATTCTGAATGCTACAGAGATTTCTTACAGTTTCGCTTTGGGTCCAGTCTAATCGCTCCTCAACCGAATCCAAGCACCTCGTTACGGCTAGGAGATCAACATGGATATCAGACAGAAGAGGAACAATCGTGTTGTTTTCCTCATACCCCTCAGTTGGTATAGGAAGATCCCGGAGTGATGGTAGCAGGGGTATTGGCGTGTGGGGGTAGGTGCATTCGGCGGGTGTTACTGTACATGGAAGGTACGTCGACTGTTTGCCTCCCTCCGTCAATCATAATCTGATATCGTTTTCATTCACTTGACAAAACACGCACACCTTCCTCCCTTCATTCCGAGACCTATTGATGCTGAATACAGACGAATAGGTAAGGCACACCGGCTGTTACCTTCCATGGTACAAGACTGATCGATATCGCTCTCTTTTCAACACAAGACAGGGCTTCAGTATCGAAGATCCGCCAACCATAAACACGTATCCTCAAAGCCTTACGTCTGCGAGGCGAACCCACGCTCTCAGGAGTACCGGGTCGATCCATTTGTCGGGCTGACACGGCGTATAGAGATCAGGAAGGGGATACATCGTTCACTTGGTTCAATCGTGCGTTTCTTGGCACGAATTGCTTCGTTTGCGAGCTTTTCCTGTATTATATCTCTTCCATGATACAGAAACGATGGATTATCGTTAAGCTGGAGTATTCAAGAAAATTTACTCGGGCAATCAGCTACAGGTCCTCGACCTGCTCAAATATACATCTCGAAACACGAAGGGAGATTAAGGACATGCTAAGGTGACTCTGCACTCCTTGGGACTAATCTTAACTCGCCCTCTACCATAGTCCCAAATCCTGGATTTCAACATTTTATCGCACGGAAGAAAAGGGTGACTATGGTCTCCCGTAGCTCCGTTGTTGACAGTCTCAATGTGGTGAAGTGGCTAACATTGCTGTCCAATCGGTGCTGTACACAGCCGCCCGGGTTCGATTCCCAGCATTGGAAATACTGGTTTCAGTGTGTTTGTTCACGTTTTTGATGCAGGTGTGACAAAGACAGTGGCTGTCGTTTTTGGCTGGATTGTCGGTATTCACCTCACGTCTTTTCACTTGTATTGGCATGAACCTGGAAATGTTATTTCTCCACGGTGTGGGTGCGTTTGATCGAATAACGACGGCTCTTCCCGTTAGACAGCGTCTAGGCGTTGCAATCCAATGTGGTGTAGTGGCTAACATTGCTATCTTTCATAAGAATCTCAATTGTGTATCCACAGCAGCTCGGGGTTCGATTCCCCGCATTGGAATGATTGTTAACGATATGAAACGTGTGTTGTTTTTGAGGAGGTGTGAGTCGGCACTCGTACCTGTCTTTTTATGTGGTCTAATGTACCGAGGGGAGGTAAATGACATTTGGACGTGGTTGATTCTTTCTCGTTAATCTGAAAGCATGAGATTATTCGTATTACCGTTGCTTCGACGCGTTATCTACACTTCGGCTCGCAGTAGGGACGATAAGGCTAAGATCGGAGTGAAGACCCTCAAAAGCTGGCTGAGCGTCAGGACTTTGATCAGCAGTTCAGTTTTTCGATACCAGAGCTATAGCATTTTGGATGGTAATTACTGAGTATATTCCTCGCGAAAGATGGGAGTTGTTCGACTTGTATCTTTTTTGCTTAGAGCATTCTTCTCCAGGTCCGAACCGTCCCCCCCCCCCCCCCCCCCCCCCCCCCCCCCCCTGGCTTCTATTCGTTCGTCCTTGAGCTACGCTACGATGAGCACCGGGATGTGAGATCACTTTATTGCTATTCATGATGGGTGTCGTAGAGGTATGAAGTATGAAAGTACTGTGTTGCTACATTGGATACAATTAGGCATATGAGGAGACAAGATAGCCCCTGCGCGTCGGAACCAAGAATCATTCCGGTTATGGTGTAGTGGCTAACATTATCGCCTCTCATGTGTCCCAACCGAGTGAACTCGCGCGATAGCCCAGGGTTCGATTCCCTGTAACGGAACATTCAGTTTTCCCTCTGATTTTGTGCAACTTGGACCTGTTACTCTATTTTCTATCCTCAGTACCTGCTTTTCTCTACACACGATACCATTGCACGACGAAAGCTTTGTTACGACGTCACTCCGAAGCAGCCGGTGAACAGATCATGTTGCCGGCGGCGGACACGAGGTTAGTTGCGACTTATTCCTTTACCATCAACATCCAAACGCCGACTGTGACGCAACTGTGGGACTTGAATCGTTCGATTTCTTTTTTTTCTGTTCCTTGGCTTCGACGTTTGACTGCCTTTTCCCCCTCAGGACGTCTTGGTTCCCATGTGCCTACCTATCCACCGACTCTATGCTATGGCATGTAAGTAGGACTATGCCTGCCACCGACTTACCCTCTCAATCGTCCTACGCGACCAATTCACTCGTTCAGGATACAGTTACCTTCGAGACACGCTCGATGTCTCCATTCGACACTCATCTGTGGCGTTCACTCTGTCGCACCATGGCATTCATCTACGTCGTTTGGACTTCGTTTATCGTTCAATGCTTTGCGTATGCCGACTTCGAAGGAAATGAGGGTTAATGAGGCGGGGGATGGGCATAGTGCAGTTCAAGCAGGGCAAAAAATACAGAGGAAAGGTTCGTTTATGTTAACCATTTCTCCGTTCCAGCTGTGAGCTGACTAGTATTGGACTGGCATCACCTTAACGCTTACCGAAGCTCAACATTTTCGCTCTTCTGACATGTTCTATCACTCGAAACACGGATACTCCTTCTGCTTCCTCCTCCGAGTTCGAAGCTCTTTAACCTTGGTTGTTTGCCTTTCTGGCCTCTACATCAACCTTGTAAACCATGCAGATATTCTCCCTCCGTTGATCTAGACCCCGAGTGATTTGGCGG
>JAYKXP010000280.1:0-36928 GCA_037176845.1 Paramarasmius palmivorus | reverse complement strand
CAAGCTACTCTGTCGAAGGGAGCGATACTAGTCTTGGCAGGATCCCATATCCCGAACCATTTCACCGCTTGACTGATGCGCAAAACTTCATTCTCGGGCTACCCATTCCAACGCAGGTCAAGAGCTATTTATTTGATGCCTCGGCCAAGGAACATGACAAAAATAGAAATGCCATCGTCTCAAACGCAGACTCAAGTTCACCCAACAAGCCTTCGACTACTCATTATCGGGTGGTGGGAACTGCAGGTCTGGTTAGTTTGCAGGCAGGCTGAGCGGAAGACCCGAATGTTAAACAGTAGGAGTGTTTAGAAGCTGGACCACAACATGAAGATGGAAATCCCTCATTGATGTACCTGGTGTGTGTCCTGGTTGTTAACTACTGTGTGGCTTGTTTCTGAATGCGATCTATATAGCTATGATGGGAAAGACTGTAGGGGAACCCTGCATCTAGATTGGAGTCGATGACAACCACCACAAGAATACGCCATAAACCGAGCCATATTCGTAAGATTCGAGGAAAGGGTCTGGGGGTACGTCAACGGTCCGATGGGCTTTTCCTTTTGCCACTTTTCGCGTTTTGATGACTTCGACAGACAACTTCATGTACATGAGCCGACCTTCAAAGGAAGAGTTGATCGTTTGGAAGCCCTGGGGAATAAAGGTGGATAAACTGGGATTCACTCTTGCATTATCTGATGATGGTGAGGAGATACTTTAATCTTACTCGATTGATCTTCTGAACTCCAATGACTTCTAGAGCGAGACTTTGACACCAATTCCTCGTCAGCCTTCGAGATTTGGAGTGATTACCAAGGAGAGTACACGGAAGTAACGGTGGCGTATTTTTAAAAACGTAAAACGTTCTATCTCTCATTCTTGCGCTCCAGGGTCCCATTCAAAGAAATCAGGGTACTGTCTACGACGCATCATTCCATGACGAGGTTATTACTGCAGCCAAAAAATGCTCGGGTTCCCCTCTAATCCGATTGCAAACGCCGGGGCACATCGTGGAATTTCTACTGGTTTTTCTCAGTATAGACCCAAGCACCGGGAAACGAAGCTACTCTGTTTCAGGGGTACTTGCACCCCAATCTGAATAGACCGAATCTTTTGGTTTTTGCTGGTGCTCACGTACGAAAGGTAAGCCAGTTTTCTGAAAGGCTACTTCATTTCTGCCGCTAATTTATCACCTGGTGCGTGTTCCAAGAGGAATCGGGACTGCAAAGAGCAACAGGTGTTTGAGGTTCATTCGGGATGGTGTGCTGTTGCCAAAGTGTCGGTGATAAAAGGAAGTGATTGGTCTCCGCATGGTGCACCTTTCGTATCGTGTTCCGCAATGTTCTGCGTTTTTAACGTTTAGCGTTAGTATAGGTACCCACGGTAGTCTGGGTTTTGTGGAACATCTGGAATAGGGAACACCGCGATACTACTCGACTGTCGATCCCGCCCGTATCCGTTGTTTGATTTACCCGGCGTAGGAGAGAACTTTCGTGTGAGTTTGTTTCGTCTCTCGGAGTCTTTTGTCTTACCCAAGCTTTCATGGGTAACAGAGGATCATGTCATGGTTTTCGGCATTGGTTTAAGTTTAAAAACCGAAAAATACGAAACCTTTGACATTTGAACGATCCAGAACAACTTTCGACAACTCAAGAGTTATAGTGGTTGTTATTCTGCTGCAAGGTGGATTGGATATTACGCTTCTACAGCGCCAAAGATAGCAAAGGCCTACTGGCGTCAAATGGACGGTCCGCTGTTGGCTATATGTCGGCCAAGCACTTGGGTTACTCCTCATGAACAAGTCCGCTGCGTGGCAAGAGCAGCTAAACGATACAGCAAGCCTCTATCCAATCCACTGAGTTACCCGTTAAGTGTCAAGAGTGGGGCATTTTAAGCGGGGGAGGGCGGTGGTGAGCACAGAGCCTGGTTGGAGTGGGGGGTTGTTGTATATTTGAGATTATGACTCGGTTATTACGTATTCAAACAGTACGACTTGTGGCCAAAGAACATTCTCTGAGCAATCTCGGTACAGGGAAGAGTGAGTCTGTTCGTAGGCTGGCATTAGTTACTCGCTGACTGCTGGTAATACCGAGCTGCCGTCGCAGCAGCGGCTCTTTCCTACTCCTCCACCATGTTTTCATCCCAGGCGACGCGAGGTACATAACTGCGGTATCATTTATCGGCCAAACTCTTTCTCGAGGGCATATCCATATCAACTCCACCGATCCCTCTATCACCTCCGAGTTTGGACCCAGTTACTTCTCAGTACCATCGGATTTCGATTAATTGGTTGGCACCTTCAGGGGCATGGCAGTTTAAAGATCTGTAGAACTACACCGTTAGCAGATTCTCTTGATGGATTTGTGCTCCCTGCTATTCCCAACGATGCGATGAAGAACGGCTCGACAAGGTTTCTAAAATGAGCATGTTAGGGGAGACAGTGCGTGTTTTTGTTCAGTTTTTATGTTCACATGCTTAGGTATTTCAAGTTCTTGTCTGGCCTGCATCTATCGGATCGGCTATCAATGCTGGCCTTCGGGAAAGATGGTGAGTGGTCGTTGATCGACGTTTGATCGTTTATGGAACATCCAAACGTGGCGAGTGGTATGTCGACTTCTACTTGCCTTGGTGGAAAGTGCGGAGCTGATTCCTGAGGCCTGATCACTAGGCTGACTTGTCGATTCTGCCTCTGTATGACTTCTTGCTGCAGCGCACCCCCCCCCCTCCCCCCCCCCCTATCACCCACACACTTTGCTAATCCCGCCATTTGCAATTATCAACTCATCCTCAAATGACTGCATATGCAATCGGAGAGAAAAGGTGACGTTCCCGCTCCATTCTTCAGTGATATGGTGACTGACAACGGTTTTTGCAGGCCGCCGACCTTATTAAGAAGCACCGAATAGACTGAATTCTAGCAGGCGCAGATCTGTACTACGAATGTTAGATGAAGTATATAATGTATTTCCTTGCCCGCAACGACGAGTCTCAGACGAGGAGTTGAGTGAGAAGCCAGGTAAGCAGCATAGCCACACCACAACACATTCTCTCTCACAACCACAACGACCACCCCAGAGGCCTTAACGATGACTCAGCCGCACAATAATCATTCGATCCGGATCCGCAGACCCTTGGGACAGACTGATTTTACGAGACAGAATCCTGAATTCGTCATTCCGAGATTGGCATTCCGCGGCCGGTAGTTGTATCAGCGGCGGAGTCCGAGTCGAAAAATTACACTTTAACTCCTGGCGATGTCGTGTTTTGTGACCCTCAGCGTGCCCTTAACTTTTGACTACCATGTCGACGGTATCGGCGGGCGAGCAAGACTTCCTCCAGAGATCTTTGACCAAGTCGTGGATCATTTGGAAGACTCGCCCACTGACCTCAAGTCATGCAGCCTCGTCTGTCGAGATTGGGTTCCTCGCAGCCGATTTCATCTTTTCCGCTCCCTATCTCTCCCCATCGAAGAAGTCGACCTCGCATCGTTCGTGACGACACCATATCCTTACATTGACCAGTCGATCCTCGACATCTTCAATTCCTCTTCAGCACTCGGCCGTTATGTCCAGAAGCTCACCCTCGACTTTCGTTACTCATCCCAGCTCGTCAGCACCTCAGAGCCATGGATCATCGAGTTGAGCCGTGGGCTAATACAGTTGAAACAGTTGACGCTGTTCATGTTTCCTATATACGACCTCTCCACCAACATGCGCCGGCTTTTACCGGACTTGTTGGCTAGCAATCCTGGTTTAGAGAAGATCACCATCGACTCATGCATATTCGAAGACGCCCAGTCGTTTTGGAGCTTCCTCCAGGATGCTGCCCAGCTGGAGAACCTCAACCATCTGTCTTTGATTGGGATTATATTGCGAAAAATACCCACTGAAAGAGAGGTGGATAGGATCATAGGCCGCCATGCGCTTCCCCAAAGGCATTCCAAGCTGCAGACGCTCGAGCTCGGCCAAATGAGCGTGTTTCTGCTTCTGCAGTACATGTTCATCAATCCAAATGCCTTGTTCGACCTCACAGATTTGCGACGCATCAGAATTCGGGATATTGGTGCACTGTTTTTCTATGGGGACTTGTGGCCAGTAGTAGGCTCATCCATCACTCATCTTGACTTTGAGGTTGGAAAATATGGTACGCTGTCGCTATATCCTCTGTGGTGAAACGTAGTACTCATTTTTCATTCAGTGAAGGACGAATACGTCCGCCCACAGTTCCTCCAATTGACTACTCTAACACACTTAACCCTCTCTGTCGCCGCATCTCGGTTCCAACTTCTCAATCTTCTCACCGTTCTCTCACACGTTCCGTCAATCCCCAGTCTACGGTCCTTGACTATCATCTGGCCCCAGCTTCACAGTACTTGGGAGATATTCAGCGACAGGCTGGCATGCGAGGCCTTGGATGGCCTCCTTGCCTCCATCAAAGGTCTAAAGGAGATTGTACTGGAACTTCGGTGTCATTCACCAAAGCAGGCGCCTTTTGGAGATGGATATGAGAGGAAGATGCTACCCATAACTGCCAAGACTGGCGTCTTGGAGGTGAAGGTCATGGAGATTCGAGGCTATACAATGTATGGCGAGCCACGTTTCGCCAGGTGACTCTCACCTGCTATGTCTTTCCTGTATTTACTAGAGGCTAGACACGTATCATACCGGATATTTAATATAGAGCCAGCTGCATCCATGATTATTGATTGCGATTGAGAATCAAATTCATACCAGCCATGCCGGCGCCGAGCGCGCACATCAGCACACGTTTGCCTTTCACCACCACCATGATAAAGCTCCCCGACGATGATGCCGACGCAGGGCCGTCTGGCGCGTCCTCATCTCAAGTGGAACCTCTCACAGTCGATCCGGGTCACCCAGAAGAACCTCCCCCAGAATTTACACCTTACGAAGCGGAGTATTTTACCACAAGCTCCGGCAACATCATCTCTCATGACCCCCACCTGAACACCGATGGAGAGGCCCTATATCGTTTCTTACTAGCTCAATCTTTATTACCTCCCCGCACTTACCTACACTGCAAAGCAACGCATGACGAAACGCGCACGCGGACTGTATATTCCCGGGATAGCAATGGTGCTACTAGGAGACGAGAAGAATCATATACGGAGACAATCACGGACTTTGACTTTCTGGTCGATATTTCCCAGAATTTTCTTCCTACTCCAGATGGACCTGTACATTGGTCTGTGGCAGACAGTGACCCAGCGTTTCGAGGGCGGATGTTCAGGGAGACAGAGAGCCATAGTGGGAAGCATCGTGCGAGAAGGGGTGAAGTGAACAAGTTTCAGCGATGGAGCAAGTATCGTGAAGGACATGGATTACCACCATGGGCACCAGATTCGAGAGCAGCTTTGGATGAGGGAGAAATTTACGATATGCCGGGGAATACGCTCATGTCGAGCAAGACGCTTCGGCAATGGGCAGACGAGTACTGTGCTTCTCCAAAATACCTCAAGGAGTTTACCTATCGAAAGGTAGGGGTCTTTTTGTCTCGATTCGAATATATGACTGAATATTTTACTTTGCAGATTGTCTACGGCTGGGATTTCGAACAAGTCACTTCTCGTGTAAAATCCCTTGTCAGGACGTCCCTTACTTCCAATCCCTTCCACCTCCTACTCTCTCCCTCGTCCAACTATCACATTCACGTCTCTCTCCGCCACGATGCCACGAAAATACATGTTCGTCCATCTAACAAGTTTTCACGGCTTCTCTCCAAAACTTGGCTCAAAGTCATACTATGGATATTGTTCATCTACCCATTTATATGGCTTTTTAAGCGATTCCATAGGATGGGTGGAGGGAGATGGGAAGTGTGCGGAGGTGCATGGGCAATTACGCGCTATGAACCGTTCACGCCTACCTTGGTGCCGACCGAAGAAGAGGCTGGCTCAAAGCAGCCACCTCCGGGTTATGACGAGTCACAGTCAGCCCCAGAGGCACAGAACTCGAGGCTGAAGGTGACTAGAGATGGTCGCCGTGTCGTTCGTCAAGGCATAACGGAAGAGGAGTGGTTTGCTAAATGGGAAGGAACAATCCTTCGAGCAGTGAGGCAAGGTTATCAGTCGAACAGACCAGTCACACAGCCTTGGTTGTTACCCTGAGCATAGGGATTGGGTACCGTGATATTTATTCTGTGTACATGTACTATTCGGCTATCTATCATTTCATACAGGCATGTTCTAGGTGTATAGGCACCGTGGGTATCTATATGATTGTCACCAATTGGTGAGGTGCTGAAACCCACTTTTCTGTACTACCTGGCCACGCTGTAAATTCTCCAACCCGCCGATAAGTAGTGTGGGAGTTGATCTGGCTGTGAATATCTGGCAAGAGAACGAGCCCACGAACACTCGGTTTGTCTTGCAAAACAGCAACGACAGCCTTGTCCAAAGTCGCTAGTGACAGCTCCTCGGTGGCGTCCTTGGTCATCGTAGCGTATGGTACCACTGGCACAAATGAGCTCCCTTCCTCTTTAGCAAGCTCGAAACAGCCAAAATGATCTGGGTCCCAAACTATCGTCCGCACAACTGCCCGTAACGTCAAGCTGCCGCCCTTTATCTCACCGTATGGGTGAGACAAGTCCACTGGCATGACTTCGCACGACTCTACAGTGCAGGGAAAACTTCTGCTGGTCGGTTTGAGCCCGTGTCCATCGGGATCTAGATCGACTTCTCCATCTACGGCTGCCCAACTCCAGGAAGGTCCCCTGTATGCCATTGGTCTGGAAGTAGGTCGCACGGTCTTCCATAACAGACATCTGAGAAGCTGATAGCGCCACAGTCCTGCTACGTAGCCATCAATCGGCCAACACCGGTCAAATTGCTCAGCAACACCAGCAATTGCGACCAGCCGATCCTTGGGCTTCGTGAGGTAGCATCTCGTATAATCAGCGAGAACTCCTCGCCAAGACCTCCACATCTCGGATTCTTTGGAGTCTCCCTGAGTGATCCTCGTATCGGCTGCAAATACAAAGTCGGGCAGCCTTCGGTTGACTTCAGAGGCGAATGCACGATACTCGGCTGAGTTTGTACCCGTGCCAAATGGTCGAGGTGACACGAAATGGGGCGAGCCGTCGATATTGACGTGTTCGGTTTGACATTGATACTGAAGAGTGTGGGAGCAATAAATGAGGCTTCGTGGTGACAGAACTCGCTCTTCTACACACCAAGCACGCTCGTATGTAGCTTCATCGGGAGCGTGTCCACTTATACATAACATGATTGTCCCCATCTTGCCATCAGGACAGAGGAAGGGGATCGTGGTTCTGGATTCGGGACCTGGATAGACGTCCCGTACGTGGAGGAAGCCACCACTGACACGTTTTGCACATGCTGCCGCAATAGTGACATACGCATTGTGATAAATCTGTCGCATCTTTGGTATTTCGCGACGTTTGTCCTCCTTCGAGTCTTGTACAATACAAAAAGAGTCGACCCACAGAAATCGCAGTCCCAGTTCATGCGTGACTTTGATTGCGTCGTGAATTGTCCTTGGTATGAGTTGGCAATCGATTGCGTTGGAGTAAGCCTCGAGATTACTGGAAACTGTCATGTTTGGTTGCTCTTCCCCCCAAACGTAGCTCAGTGCGGCATAGAATTCCTTTTCCGTACCATCGCTCATAAGAAGGCGCGGCCGGAGGGGATCTAGGCAATCCAGAAGGCGAGTGGGGAGAGTGGCAGGTTCAGAGCGCTGGCAACGCTCGTGGTTGGCGCACTTTTCAATACACCTTTGCGCCTGCGTATATGTCGAGTTTTGGTCAATCTCCCGAAGTGTGCTGCGACCAGTAATAAAACGCGATGCATGGTCATCTTTCTGCGACATCAATATGTTGAAAACCCACAATTGAGGAGTGCTCCCCCTTTTCGGCATATACCAAGAGCGTTGACCCAAACCGGCGAGTTCCCGTGCTAGAGCCCACGAAGATAGCTACGGTCACTTTGACGCGTAGATACTGCGGAAATGTGTCTGTATCCTGGTCATCAAAACGCTGGAGGTATATGGAGAGGTTTTGAGCTGGATCGGCTTTAGTTTCTCCCCATTGCTGTTGACACGTTGAGAGTCACATACTCGGATCTTGTAAAGGTGACCAATACGTACTTTTCTAAATGCTTCAAGAGCTTCCCCGACTAAAAGATAGATAAAACCGCACCAATTGCAGGTGTCCTTACTTCGCTCTATATGATCCCATGGAGGCACCCAATTTAGTCGACTTTGAAAGGCATCGAATGAAAAGGGATTCTTCGAGCAAAGTTCACAGACAAGTTTCTGCTGAGGCATATTTGTCGGCGGCACATGAAAGGAATCGGGAGGGCTTGGAAATCTCTTGAGTCTCAGCACACGTTTGATTCTTGAAAAAAGCGTGTTAGTTAGCGCTTGTTGAGAACGTTAAATAAACGGTGCTTACCTCCTTGCCCAGGTGGCCGTGAAACCAAAGAGATATCTCACTTGAGTAGATAATGGTACTCAGGCAGGCTGCAAGCCTCAAGCACCACCTTGAGCATCACATGCCTAACTTTGAAAGAACCGATTTGCAAGCTCCCGAGCCATATGACTGATGAACTGTTGTTCATTGAGGTCGACGGTATTAAGCGAGCCGAGCGATGTTGGCCTAGGGAGTTATCGTCGAGAAAGAAAATGGTTTTCAAAAAGATACGGCCCGGAGCTTTCTCGGCTTTCACTGCTTTCACTCTGACCCTCACTTCTCAAAAAACGGGGCAGCCGCTGATGTCAACGCTCGCTAAGAGACCCGAGCCGGGCAAGTAGATATGTAGAGCCGGGAAGCCTGAGAAAGCGAGCGGGCTGGAACCATCACCACGTGATATTAATACTCTTTTTCCTGTACCAACACGTTTTTCAAATCGCAAAATGTTTTTCTAAATACGAGATAGTGTGTGTGCACTCCCAACCGACAGAGGGCATTTCTCCCTGCACCACTCCCGGGGATATCATCTTTGGAGGGCCGACACACTACCAGATGTTGTTTCGTCGCGTCGATTAGGGTTCACAGTGTCACGGCACTACGATGGAGAAACACAGAGTTGGGAGTGTGGATGCACTCTGGTAAGTCGACATCCTGAATTGATCAATGGTAGTGCCCTGACACTATCCCTTTAATATCAGAGTTGTCGTAGTGCTCGAGCACTACGAACGGACAGGGATCGCAGACGGGAGTGTGCCTACACTTCCACAATACAACCCAGGAGTCACGACACAGTGCCGACACACTTTACTGCAGTCTCGTAGTGCATTCACACTCGCATCATCAACACCTTTGGCACCATAGTGCGGCAGCACTACCAACTGAATCCCGGCTAGTAGCTCGTAGTGCGTCCACACCACCTTCTTTTTCTTTTGCTCTGACTGATAGTGCAGCAGCACTACGACCTCCAGGACCCTCGAGAGAGCATAGTGCCGTAGCACTATCAACCCAAAAGGGACCTATCAACTCGTAGTGCGTCAACACCACCATCTATTCCTCTCAGTCTGACTGATAGTGCAGCAGCACTCCGACCTCCACGATCCTCGCGAGGGCATAGTGCCGTAGCACTATCAACCCAAAAGGGACCTATCAATTCGTAGTGCGTCAACACCACCATCTATTCCTCTCAGTCTGACTGATAGTGCAGCAGCACTCCGACCTCCACGATCCTCGCGAGGGCATAGTGCCGTAGCACTATCAACCCAAAAGGGACCTATCAACTCGTAGTGCGTCAACACCACCATCTATTCCTCTCAGTCTGACTGATAGTACAGCAGCACTCCGACCTCCAGGATCCTCGCGAGGGCATAGTGCCGTAGCACTATCAACCCAAAAGGGACCTATCAATTCGTAGTGCGTCAACACCACCATCTATTCCTCTCAGTCTGACTGATAGTGCAGCAGCACTCCGACCTCCACGATCCTCGCGAGGGCATAGTGCCGTAGCACTATCAACCCAAAAAGAGACAAGTCAACGGTAGTGCATCGGCACTATCGAACGAACACCCGCTATCCACTCGTAGTGCATCGGCACTATGAGTTGAATCCGCCCATCTACTCGTAGTGCGTCAGCCCTATCATCCATTCCTCACTTTGACTGATAGTGCCGTAGCACTCTGACCTCCAGGACCATCAACAGAGCAGTGCTCCGGCACTATCAACGCCAAAGGAACACATGAACGGTAGTGCGTCGGCACTATGGATCGAAAACAATTTTCAGGTCCCTCTCGCAAAGTGTTGCAAGACTTCAGCTGGACTCTTCGTTTAACATATACAATCTGTTGCTCGGATAACTGAATCACCCTCTACATTCCATTGTCCTCTATACTCCTTTGGTACTCGTGAACTATGCCCAGCGCAGGCAACCATATCAAGTCTCAAGCCGGCAGTAGTTGCAACAGCACTGGCTGACGTGAGTCGTAGTGCATTGGCACTCCCTGGTGTGAGTCGTAGTGCGGCTGCACTACGTGCTGAGTTTGAATCTTGCTATCTAAGAGAATCTCCGAAAGAGACCATTTTTAAAAAGCACTGTTCTCTATTCAACGGTCTTTTCTCATTCCTTTCTAACCACATCGACATGACAGGCAGAGTTCCTACACTCCTCATTGGACGAGTTGCTACCCCATCCTCCGCTCATCGCACCCGAAGGATCCACTATGTTACCAATTGTTGCAAGGCATGCGGCATCCTTGTCCCGCCGCCCCGACAGCGTTGTAGTCGTTGCACTATGGTGACCTACTGTGTCAGTCGTTTCTTGTTATCACTCACTGTCGATACTGACATCAATGTGCCTTGTAAACAGTCTCCCGAATGTCAACGAGCGCACTGGCCAGCTCATCGATCACTATGTCTTCCTATCCCCGCTCTTTCCCCCGACACCTTTCACTCTGTCCCTCATCGCCTTCTTCACGCCGGAAGGAAATTCGTCAACACCTTTTACACTGAGGTTGCCGTCGTTGGCGTCCAAGCTTTCCTCAGCATTCTCGACACTTACCCTTTCGCCGCCAATGAGAGTGACGACAATTTTGTTGGTCGGTTTAAAGAACTTACTCGCCATGTCGTTTGGGTGATCCAGCTGAAGGAAAAGAAGGGAGCCTCTCGGGACCAGGAGCCCCATGCTCGAGACGTTCAATATGTTCGCGGCTCAGGTCATCGCCAGACCCAAGTGGCCTATCCGACTGGTGGAAATCCACGAGGCCTCCAGGAGCGCCAGCGACTCATCGATGCAAAGGAAGAGTCATCCCAGAACTCTACTGGCGTATGCGTTGGGGTGCTACTGGATGACAAAGATGGCAATCCACAGGCCGAGTTTACAGTTTGCGTCGACATAGCCGACTTGGTCGAATTGAAGACCAGCTACTTCTCCCGGCTTGCCGATGTCGAACTTTCCATGTGCGGCATCTAGGTCAGTCAAGCCCTGTTATCTTTACTTCTAGAACATTCTAACCTAGGCACCACAGGTAGCACGTTGAACGGTGAATTGCTAGACAATGAATGTATTTCTTTTTGTGAATGTATTTTCCTTTCTGTGTATACATGTTCCATATTCCCTACGTTGAAAATATACTCCGTGACACTCCTTCCTACTGAGATTGAACCTCTGAAAGTGAGTGCGAGTGCGAAGCTGAAAAGAGCGTCAAGTTGTAGTGTCGGGGCACGACCATATACTTTCATAGTGCAGCTATACTTTCGTTACACTTCCATTGAATTCTGGTAGTGTCGTTGCACTTAACAGAAGGACTAAAGACTTGTGGTGTCCCCACACCACGACGTTCTGATATGATATCTCTCGCAGAGTGCATAGACAGTTTCATGAGGGTACCTGCACTGTCGCTGCACTGCTTAAATATCAACGTGACATTAAGAGCAACTTCGCAGTCTATCCAAGATGACTTTCTAGTACCACGACTACGATACATTCACATAGTAACTACTATCCACCAGTAGAGTGTAACCAGCAATTCACAAGTTCCGGGCCTTTGATCGATCCACCAATAGCGATGGCGAAGACAAAAGCATCTTCCTCTCGTCCTCCGTATACCTCTCCACGAACAACTCCCACCGTCTCAAGGATTTCTCCTCTGCTAGGGCCCAGATCGAAGTCTCCCTGATAGTCTTGGGATCAAGGGTCAGGCACAGCTGCTTAGCGTGCTGTTCGGCAGTCGGAGACCAATGCAAGTCCCGGAGCGCTGACGGTTTGGCAACAACAATCACCTTCGGATTGAACCAATGGGTAGCAAGAACCCAGCGAGACGTCGGTAGTTGTGTAGCAGCGTTGGCCTCCAATACAACAACGCGGACCTGAGGGGGAATGCGGATCTTGCAAACGATCGACCGGAACTCCTCTTCGGTATGGGAATAGTACGAGAGATAGAGGTGAGTCAAATGAGCGAGGGCAGTGAAGTCCTGTCTCTCAAAGACATCAACGGCACCATATTTCTCTTCGTCATATGAAACTCGCAGCTTACGCAGCTTGGGGTACAGCGAGAGATTGCCAAAGATGCGATTCGACGGCAAATCAGGAGCCGTCAGCATGTCCACTGGCGCTTCGAGCTCCTCCAGTTTTGGGAACACGGTACGTTGGAAGAAAACGCGCAGGCCGGGCTGGTACTTCCTGGCAACGATCGTCAACCGGGTCAAGACATGTGACATATCACCAACGAGTTCCACAAGAGGTAGAATGTCCCAACGGGCGATAGCGATATTAATGTCGATGAAATCGTGGTATGCAGTGGGATACGTGATGTCCTTCGCTGTCGGATACACCAGCAAGTCACCTCCGACGCACACCCACAAAGTACGAATGAACTCGACTCGTTCAGGGTGATTCTCCAGGGTTCGTTTGAGTCGATACATGCTGCGAGATGATGTTATGACAATGTCATGGTAAAGGGAAGGATAGAGGCTTCAAAACATTAGTTACCTGACCACCGCAGAACTATACATTCACTCACCGTTCCACCAAAGGCCTACTAACCATCACAATACCCCTGTTTCTCCAGCTGCCGTACTTTTCTATGCAATTTTCTAGGCAGAGAAGGAGCGAGTCTCCATCCAGCTGAACCGGCATGGCGAGATGGGCTAGGTTCGGGCTTCCTAGTTGGTTTGATATTCGCTTTATATCCCATTTGGCGAGTACAATCCCGTGGAAAGAGTCGTAGTGCGTGAGTACTCCATTCGAGCCTTCCGTAGTGTCGATGCACTACCGGAACAGTCGTAGTGTGCCGGTACTGCCACTCAATTACCGTAGTGCCGGGGCACCCTAAGATTCAGGTCAGTCGTAGTGTGCGTACACTCCCATCTAAACAGGCTCACTCACCTCCATACCCAACTTCCACTACCAGCAATACATAGAACTCACAATCTCGAAACGTCGCGGACAGAGAATAAGGTTCATGACTCGTGATGTAGTACATAATACAACCGGCTTTGTGGTCAAACAAGTACACACTTCTAATTCAACCGTGCCTTCCCCTTTCCCTTGTCCTTCGTTGACGGTTTGCTAAAGTCAGGGCCATTTTCACCATAGACCATCTTCAGAATGTCAGGTTCTGGTTCTTCCGCCTGGGCCTTCTCCACTTCCATTTCATGGCGCTCCTGAAGCTCTACAGCAGCCAACTGTTGCTGGAGGTCGGCTATGTCCCGCTCCAATTTGGTACGGCGAGTAACATGCTCATACCTTAACACCTTGTTGACACCTTCGCCTTCTTCCACCAGAACATGACTGTAATGCTGGGTCACGTCCTTACGTGAGTATTTCTCAACCAAGGCCGTGTGGAACTCGCGAAAGAGAGGGTTCATGCGAAAGGCGCCCCATGTTTGCCGCAGTCCCAAAGGAACTGAAACTATCTCTTCCGTCTTGAAGAGAAGCAAGCTACTCACGGCTTGATAGACGGTGCAACCGCAGTGACAAAGGCCCTCTGGCGGCGGAACGTTACTGGTTTTGTTTGGCGGCGGTGTCGGCTCGTGTGGTACACCTGTCAGGAATATGGTCGGGCCCTTGGGTTCCTTCTGTTTCTCTTTCTCCTCTCCAGTCTTGTTCTTTCCACCGCCACGCGATCCCTTACCTTTACCCAGATCGCCTTCTTCATCCGGCACCATCTGAACGTCATCTTCAACGTCTATAACTGTCTCGTCACCCTCATGTGCTGCCTTCTCTTTCCTCTTCTTCCCAGCAGTTTTTCCCTTCTTATGGGAAGGCCCTTTAACTTTGCGACTCTGAGTCTTGTTAGAGTCCTCCCCAGTGGCTGTCGATGAAGGGTCGGTGGTCGCCTGCTCAGTCGAACGAGCAACGTCAGTACCTAAGGTAGTTTCTTCGGTTGAGGCGTGCAGGGTACCGCTCACTGAACCCTCAGGTAGTTCCGTTGGTGATGCTTTAGACGAGGCACCAGATGAATTCTCGGCTGCAGCTGAAGTACTTGTTGGTTGCACTGTCGGCGAGGGTTGTGCCGGTAGTTGAGCATGATGTGGTGAGCTTGCTGATACTGCCTTCGTTTGTGTCTGTTGCTGAGCCCGTTTTAGCTCGGCCTCTTTTTGCCTCGCCTCTTTTTGCTTCGCCAGCTCCTCCTTCACTCTTTCCTGTTCATCCCAAGCCGCTTGGTATGCGGTTTTATCATTGGCAGAGTAATGCTTGCCTGCCCAATGATGATAGATGCAGCGAATACATCCATCGTAAGTCGTCAAGAAAGCCATTGCCAGCTCGAGACTGGTCGTTCCCGCTATGGGACAGAACACCGCATTTCGACGCACCCACGAACGCAGGTTGAAAGGAATCCATTGTTTGTCTGGATTGCCAGCGTTTTGGAGAAACATCAGGATGTAATACCAAGCCAACCCTACTCGGATATCAGACAACATTCAAAGGAGAGACAAACGGCAACCCACTTTCCATGCGTTCAAAGTATTGAGCTTCCGCTGGTAAGTTAATGCTTAGTTAATGAATTTGACTCGAAAGCTCTAACTTACTCTCATGAGACTTCATATGACAACTCTTTTCAACGTCGTTGCGATGACCACTAGTCTCTTTGGGGGGACCGACCCCTGTTTCATTGCAATCAGCACAAGTCTTTGGCCCAAAGGTGGATACCTACCTTGACAATGCATAAAGATGTGCTCAACCCACCACTTCCACGCTCGCTGCATGGCCTCGCTCATAACCAAGCTTGAAGGAGGCAGCGGCTCCACTTTGGGAATTTCAAGCCGCTCGTGTAACACACGCACGGCTTCTTTTACATCCTCTGGTGAGAAACCCAAAGGATGACGAACTCCCTTCGCCTGACCTGGTGAATTTGGTATTTGGCGCAATGCATGTTGGATCACCTCCACCTCTGTCTTCGGAAGGACATGCGTACCAGCGCTACCCGACCCCGATGCAACTGGCATATGCAATCCCAATCCCTCCAGCAGATTCATATCGCCAGACGACATTGGGTACCCTTCCCATCCGGTAAAATGGCCCATGTTCATGTTACCGTTCGCCCCCATTGGCATGCCTAGGAGACTGAAGGTAAGTAACTTCTCTATATGTCATGCATCTTGTGCTTACCCATATTTGCATTGGCGAAATTCATCAGGTCATACGCTGCTACCTGGTCGCCCCAAGGTACTGTGTCATATTGCGTGATGTACCCGCTCTGCTGATCCATACTCAGAATACCTCCATGAACCAAGCTGTCCATGGGCATTGCGCCATGCGTCGATATCGCCATCGTTGCATCCAAGTGCTGACCATCTCCGAAATTCGACGCAGTGGTCGGTGTAGCGTTACTATTGGATGGAAATGCAGGAGTGACCCCAGGGCTGTGGAGTTGTATATGTCCCGAGTGACATTCTGCATGGAAAGGTGCAACGGGGTTCGGAGGTTGAAAGTTGACGGGGAGACTTTGCGGACCAGGAGGATGGTTAGGAGAGAGGTGCAGAGCTTCGGCTGGCAGATTCAACGGACTTTGAGTATTACTGCATTCCGACGTACCGCTGGCGATCGAAGAAGAATTGACCTCGGCATTGTGACTGGAGTCAGTCATTATCACATCTTCCGGCGCCCTCGGGTCGTCGATACCACGATCTTCCTTCGAACATCCTGACTCTCTGGGCGGCATTGCTGCAAACTCCTCATCCATTCCTGTATCGACGCGAGACACCTTCTCGGTCTGGTTGTTCGTCTTTGCTTCGCCCATCACACAGTCACTATCACCGACTACCGGCATCACCGTTCGTAAGGTGCCATTCGCAAGTGACGGTTCCTCCGCAACCTTATCAGGTTCAAGTCCACCGGGCGTGGATGCCTTTACGGAATTGCTCGATTCATCCAACGACATACCATTCGATGTCTCCACCTGACCAGATGTATTATTGTCCGGCTCGTGGGTCTTGTCAGAGTCGACTGCACCGGCTGCACTCTGTTTTGAAGGATCATCCTGCTCTCCTCGCAGGGCATTTACTGCTTGCCCAGCTCCGTGGATGGCAGTGATAGGAAACTCCTTAGTAGGAGTTGCTTTCGAATCTGAACGATGCTGGGGCAGCTCCTTGCCACCTTCAACCACCGCCAGCTCTTTGACCTTGTTGGACTGTGGTCGATCCTCCACTACTCGTGAGGCAGGTGTGTTGGTTTTAGCTATATCTGTGGTCAACGCGTGATTTATTAACAGTCTTGTAGTAACACACCTGTAGCCGACACCTCGGGAGGCAAAACAACAAGCTCTTCGTCGTCCTGGGGTGGTAGGGATGCCGGCGTCTTCGAAGATCCTTTGGAGCGCGGCGGATTGCGTCTTAACACTGGCCGTGTTACCGACACTTTTCCCTCCAGTACCGGACGTTGACGAGCTTCTTTCCTAGTAGCTGGCACACGGAGATGACATTGGCTGTCCGCATCTCCATTTCGAGGATAAAGAACCGGCTTACCTGTGTGTTTTTTGATATTCGGCTGGACCTTACTACGCTCCTCTACCTTCTTTTTGCGTTTAAGTGGAACACCTATCAAAGGCAATTCAATTTGTTGTCCTCTGTGGATGTCAATGCACCACCTACCCGAACTACCTTCGTCATCGCTACCGGCACTTGAAAGCGGTGATAAGTCTTCCAACATGTTTGAAGTTGAGGTTGTATCCTGGGTGACTCGCGAAGCATTCTTCTGCGCCACTCCGCTACCTGTTGACCATGTATGTTACAATTAGACAGCCACTACGCAAGAATTTTGGTGCTTACTGGAGCTGGTCTGTTGCCCGCGACGGCTCAAGTCGGCAACTCTTTCCTCTTCTTCCAACGTTGCCAGTTTTGACTTCGACATGCGAAGCTGTTGCCTATACATGACAAGTGTTTGCTCCTCTTCTGGGCTGAGCGTATTCTGCTGTCTCTCTAATTGTGTTATGTTGGTCTCTAACGTCGTGATCGTCTTTCCCTCAGAACGGGCGAGTCGTCGAGCAGAGACCCATGCCCGCTGTGCTACTGCTCAAGGTCATCAGTTTGTTCAGATTTTTTTTTGGATCATTTGGGATGGGATCCTACCTTCTTTGTCCATTTCGCGGGTCGACAAGGATGGATATATCCCGTTTGACGAAGGTCTCAACGGAAGTGACGAAGCACGTGACTCAATTGAATAACAAAGACAATCGCAATCGCAAACGCTAGTTTCCCTCTGTCAAGTGGAAATGTTAAACAGTTACTTGTTTTTACGCAGTCCTACTATTCAATCGTTGTACATGTAATGGTTAATCTACTCTCTCTAATTTGGACTGCGCCTTTTCTCTCTGTGTCGCCTTGAGTACTCCCGCTGTTTCCGGCGCCTCTCGGCTATAAGGCTCACATGCTCTTCCGGGGTGCTTTGCGATATTTCCTTGTTTTTCCTGTCCAATTGTGTCAGTAGAGGCTTAGGACGTTCACTATAAACCCAGAAACTCACCGCTCTCTGTTTCTTTGCGCTCGGTCGCATACTTGTTTACGATGTCGTCGATAATAAGCACGGGAGTATTCACGCGCATGTTCTCGGCTGACCGACTTGCGCTTTGATGCCTTGTGGACGTCTGCCAAATTCGGCCATGAGTTACTCTGGACTCGAGCTCGGCAGTTGAATTACACACCGCGATAAGAAACACCTTTGACTGGACTGGTATCTGCCTCCTCATTGCTGACACTTTTAGAGTGGTGGTAATGCGTTGCCGCTAACTCTGTCAACAGTGTATAAGTCTTATATGAGAGGAGAGGAATACGAACGTACCTTCACCTAGCCCATCAGATCTAGACCGCGGTATCTTTGATAGGAATAACCTTTCATCTACTGCCGTTATCAGTGCCTGGAAGAGTCTC
This sequence comes from Paramarasmius palmivorus, assembly GCA_037176845.1. Lineage (NCBI taxonomy): Eukaryota > Fungi > Basidiomycota > Agaricomycetes > Agaricales > Marasmiaceae > Paramarasmius > Paramarasmius palmivorus. The sequence goes on along the minus strand of JAYKXP010000280.1, from coordinate 18,625 downwards.
AATACGTCCGAAACCTCTTACCACTCTCCCGAGGTCGATATTCACCCAATTGAAACGAGTAGAGAATGGGCTCTGAGTGTGAAATGAGATAGTCTTCTTGGTGACTATCCATAAGACCTACCCTTTCGACTGTTTGACACTTTGTTGGAGATGTTTCCACTTGGTATCGGCTGTTGCCAAGTACGCAAGGTTGACTTTGCTGGTAGAAATTCGTTGGCAGATGGGGTGTTTTCCCAGTTCAAAGGGAGCTTAGGAGCAACAGGGACTGGCTCCATCAGCTGTGTATCCACCCAATAGTCCTCAACGTCTGAGGACGTCGGACTAGGGGGATCAGAAGGTGGTAGGGGGGAGTCGGGCTGGTTGAATTGCTGTTCTCCATTGGCCAAACTAGGATACTGTAGTATGGGAGAGGTCGGGCATGAGAGATGGTCTGAATCTTGCCCTGACATGACTTGCAAAGAAGGATGTGGGAGAACATGGTGGGCGAGAGACATGAGAGATGGTCTATGTAAGTCGAGCGTGAAATCAAATAATCATTGATGCATTGGCGACTACAACAGGGTTACATGTCGGTTGCTAGTAGCTGTTGAGTTCTTTTTGCACGAATGCAGAGCCTATGATGAGTAACATACACCTCTTCCACAGAGCTTGAGTGCGTACCGTATCTTCTCTCGCCTCTGCCGAGCTTTCGCAGCCAACTTATCCCTGTTCTTCTCCCTCCATTGTCTCTGCTGGTCCCTTTTCTTTCGTCTGAGATATTCCGCCTCTTCCGGCACCATGTTTTTGAGTGCGGCTCGTGCTGCAGCACTACGAATTCGGGAGGTCGTCTTCATGGCTATCTTGTGTCTGATGACAGTAAGACCACGACATCTGCTGGAGGTAATTGAACCTCACCGTTCATAGCTTCTTCTGGCACTCTGACAATTCATCCAGCGTCGGCGTGCTTTCTTTCGCAGGGGCAGCAGAGTGTGTACTATGAACTTGTCGTCCAGTCCTTGCTGTCGCAAAAAATCTATCTCCGCCTGTCCCCGTAGATCGTATCGTTGAGTTGCGGGATTGCTCATGCTGGTTAGTTGAGCTTGGTTGGATGTGATGGAGTAAGTCAGAGTTGGTCACAGATCTTCGTCTCATCCATCCTATCTTAAGCGCCAATTAAGCGCTGACCTTTCAACACTCTCAACCCCCGCCTTGCGGACATTTAAGGCGTCAGGAGAGGCCCTATCATCAACGTGAGGGAACTTGACGCAGTCGAGATTCTGTTGTTTCATCGACGCGGCTAGCTTGAGTTGTCCGTGAAACGTGCTAGAAGAGAGAAATTGTTCTGCCAGAATTTCGCCACGCGCTACTTACCACCACCAGTATACAACACCTGTAGGAGGATACAGACCTCTGCTTTGGGTGTTACTACAGCTTTGAGTAAGTAAAGAAAGGTTATAGTGGTACCCCGTCGTGTCAATCGAGAGATTGACAGACTGCATTCGTCGAAGGGTCTCTTCCTTGTAGTTTACACAATGGCTTAACGAGAGAACTTACTCCGGCGCCAGACTAACATATTTTCATCTGGACTCCATGCAAGCCCTGAACACTGTATAAGGTGCTCTGTTCATTATACAGGGCTCTATCACTGATATTTGTCCATTAGGAGGACGTCCAGATCGTATGCATTGTATTTAGTGGCGGAATAGAGGTAGTCTGAGAATCTCACCAGTGTGAGAACATGCGGTCTTGAGCCGTAACATCGGCCTGGGCTCCGAGCACGCTGTTAGATGCCAGATCCCTTCGAGCAAGGAACATATCTCAGTGAAGGGGGTCACTTTATCTACAGGATAGGTGTTAAAATGCGAAGTGACATTTGTGAACTGATCGCTATATTCGCTTATTATTACTACTCTGACGCGGACGCTGTAGTTCAGTTGTAAAGCATGTAAAGTATGGATAGGTATACCGTTCAACCGCACCGAAGGGTCTGGGTTTCGATCCCGGCTCTCCCTTTCCCTTTTTCTTACCACATGACTCCCGCCCTGTCACTGGACCGACCCTTGTGACAGCGTTACAATCACCCTTTTTCGACCTACATGCGAACTGTCGAGGAGGTCAAGGCGGCCAACAAAGTTTCGGCCGCAAAATATCGAACAAAGTGAGCCATTTCTGAATCAATGCTACACAGAGGCCTGTTTAATTGCCTACGTAGGAACTTGGAGCGCACACGAATGCAAGCACGAGAACGGTGGAGGAAGCGGCAAAGGTCAGTCTGTGCATTATCGGCAGACTGACAAATTGAGTTCAATACCAGATGCTAGCAAACTGCTCGGTCTCGAAGAAAAATCACCATGCATCAGACCCCCTAAATATCGACACAAAACTTCAGAGAGCCAGTGAGAGTCACCCATCATGTCTGCTACATGGCCCATTCATCGTATCATTGTATCCAGGTCTCCTCGGTCCGTAGAAGCGTGTTCATCCCATTCCAAGGAAGCGATTCCACCCCGTACTGCCCACCTTTGCCCGTCTCCTCAACCGTCACTGTCCTCTGCGGACACAATCACCTTGCCTATATCCCAGTTCACACAGATGGTAGAATCTATACATGTCGCATTGCGATGTGCCATGGATGCATATTCTTCAGGCGTCAGTCGAGCGCGTCCAGAATCATTAATAGAAATATGCCAGGGTTCAAAAGAGGAAGTCGTGCGGCCGGCTGGCCTGAAAATCCCCACAAGACGCAACGTTTGGTGTGGTCGGCATGCTGAATGCTGCGATCAGAGCCCAGGGACTGGGCATACTCTTCCGAGTCGGTCTCTGCAGTCACATCCAATCTATCCTTTATCACCGTTGTTCCAGCCATAGTCCCACTTTATGACAACTTTGCATGCTACGGATAAACCCTTGTAATCATTCATCATTGTGTATCATTAGTAGACTTTGTTCAATCGCGTGGAGTCACGCTGCCTAACTCCCCTGTATCCTGTGAGTACTTCGCTCTACACCGGAAGAAATCAGAGTTTGGCCTTTGTGTGGTTTGGTTTGGCTTGTTTGGCTAGGACTTCGGGTCAGGCGCGGTCGTTGATCCTTCCTTGTCCCGCTATTCTTGACTTCGGTGTATTCTGCTCAAAACAGTCTCCAATACTTCATCGGGCTACCGAAAAGGGGTGTTATGTCTATCGCTTTGGTCAAAGACTCGCGTTCTGGTGGGTGAAATTTTGCCAGTCTTCACGTATTTACGATCATGACGACTGAGTGGCCACTATTCTTGTTTGTCTTTCTAGAGTGCGCGACGGTGGTCGACAGTAGTTCCAAGACATCGGCAGCCAGGAAGGAAAGCGTACCAGTAGATAACCTTATCTCTCTCGCGGGGCCGCGTTTCTCTAACAATAGTAGGTCTTCCATGGTTGGTCTGCGTATGGACCCATTCTGACGTCTATCCAGATCCCGACGAAGCAGAAATCCAGAGCATGGTCGAAAAACTCCAAGATCATATTCACAAGTTACTGGCTACCATAGGACATCTGCAGGTGCAACTACGCTGGGTTCGATGCGAAAACGATAACCTTCGAGGGCACCTCAAAGCGGCACACAAAACCATCGAGGAATTGATTCTGGAGAGTGCATTCTTGAGAGAGGAGTTGGAGTTGTTGCGTCCCGATATAGACAACGCAGAGGACGAGGAAGAAGATGTACCACCAGACAGTGACGATGAGGGGGTCACCCTCTCCGAGGCGACTTTCAACATGCTCTGTACACGCGAAATTGGTGGCTAAGGACATTTATATTGGTTTACATTGTTATACACTATATATCTATCATTATATATACCTTGCTTCACCCAAATGCCCAGCGCGACTGGATAAAGAGTTGATCATGGATCTAGAAGCCATAGTGGTAGTAACATTGAACAAACTGAGTATCCCAATGACTAGGTAGAAGACGAAGAGGATGGTGAAGGTAAGGCTACAACCTGCCGGAGTTGGTCAACAAACGAGGTATCACTAGTGTTCCCGGCTTTGGAAATAATAAGCTTGCGTAACTCTTCCAGCTGCGCTTTATGTTGTTCATTCTCCCGTGCCACCGCTTCAGCATGCTCCCGCGTTCGTGCTGATTCCAGCTCCGCCTCCAGTACGTTCTTGCGACGAGAGTTGACTAATGCTCGAAACATACGATGAGCATGAGCATTGAGCTCATTGACCTGGGGTCGCGCCTCTCGACGAAGCCGTTTGCTCTCATAGTGAACATATTCATGCCGTGCAGTGGGCATTTGGGCCGCGACATACACCCAGGCTCCGGTTTCGTCACTCATTTCCTCGGCCTGCAAGCATAATCATAATGTTAACCTTCTTGGGGAGTGGCGTGATGGACGTGTCTCCTACCAGTCGGACAATAGCTTGCATGTTGTCGCCGAAACGCTTGTGGCAATCGCTGGTTGTCGGTAGAATCGTCTTCTGTTCGGTCTTCCGCGCTACCTCTGCAGTACTGTAAGTGTCTGTCCATCATATATTGTACCAAATGCGGAACTTACTCCATTCATCAGAACCTCGTTTGACACCATCCACAAATCCATATTTAGCATTGGATAGCGAGGGTCTCCATCTAGGAACACTGGAGTTCTTTTTGGGCTCAATGGAATGGGCTCTGCTGTGAACGTCTCGCAGTGACGGAGTTGATGGAAATTCATTACCGGGAAGAGCGCTCGGTATAGCTCCTGGATGTAGTATGGGTCCGAACACATCCTCATGACGTACATCCACGAGTTGAAGCTCCTCCGCCTGTGTCAGGCCTGCAAATCGTGTAGGGGATTCATGGCCACCCGGTGGTGATAGATTTGGCATTGTTCCTGGGTACAGGCATGAACTTGATAAGTGAACAGATTAACGCCATGAACCACTGACCACGCGAAAGTGATGAATGTACGGAGCTAACTGGCGTGTGAGGTCCTGTGTGTAGCGTTAGACATGAATGATCTCCGAGCGCATAATAAGCCCTACCGTAGCCAGATGGAGCAGCAAACAATCCAGCCAGACGAAAGTCCATAGGCATGCGGGAGCTATTGTTCACATTGGTCTGAGTGTCCATGGATCCTGCACAAGCCGGGCGTGTCAGAGGAAACAATAACGGTGACACTTAAAAATCATAAATCACTTATACCGAAGAAGTCCGGCGAGGATAATGAATTGGTATTGATGATTGTTACAGGATTGGCTGCGTGTTGACCTATGTTGGCCGGAGGCAAGTCCGGCAGGGCAACAACGGTTGAAGTAACCGTTGAGGTCGTTATGGCAGTAGTGTGATTGGGGGATGATTGCTGCGATTCTTCACGCGTAGTTGTAGCGGGAGTTTCTGGTGAAAGGTTTTGTTGGCCTGCAGGCGCCGCCTGCAGGATCTGGGAGGTGTCGTCGCTAGCGCGTGGCTGATAGTCGTAAGTTCTTTCCCTGATCATCGAGTGAACGTCCATCACATACTATATTGGGTGTGGTGTGAGATAGACTGGGTGGTCCAACACCTTTGGAAGCCTTATCACGTTGGCGGCGTGATGCCGCACTGTAGACAGGACAGTCGACACGATAATGACGTGCAATAGTCTTGTCACATTTGTTGCAGTATTGTCGTCGAGGGCCATCTGCATGTTTGCCAGTGGTCGACTTGCGGGGAGAACGGCGAGACGGGGATCCTGGCGGAACGATGGTCATGAGGGGCAGAGTAATGGGGGTTGATTGCTTATGCCTGTGTTTATAAGAATTGTGTTCCAAGGAGGGTAGTGCATGGGTACTCCCACTGCCGTGGTCGTAGTACACGTACACTATGGCTTATTTGAAAGTGCAGGGATACTCTCGTTGTCATGTGCTGTCTGCAGGTAGGCCGACTGCGACAAGATTGACCTGGAGACATGGAGCACCCCGCATCACCAGGTGATAGACCACCGATACTCGAGGAGAGTGAAGATGAAGAAGCTGTAAAAGGCCCGATTGTCGATAGTGACGGTGAGACAGAATGGCTGCAAAGTCCAACGAAAAACCCCAAACGTCGGCAAAGGAGAGGAGGCAATGTGCGACGGAGAAAGAGGAGAGCGGTTGAATCGTCATCAATACCGACCGTGGATGCGAGCTCAACAGTTGGTGTCCCCGAGCGTCAAGAAACTGGCTCTGACACTGTGGATCTCCCACATTTTCCTAGCGCTATCGATGACCACGGCTCTCTGGAGGACATGATTGTTGAAGAGGCGGGGGATGGAGACAGAGGTGATTTGATTGCAGAGGATGCCGATTTCGAAGCATTCATTCGAATGGTCGAATCCGGTTGTATCGGTTTCAAACGTATTGGGCGATTCCTTTTCGTCGTACAGGGCTGGAATCAAAGAAAACGAGAAGCAGAGGTTAGGCGGCTTCTCACTTTGATAACTGGACACACTGACAGATGTTTCACAGGATCGTTGGTATCACATGGAGTGTCGTGACGTCGGAGACACCACAAAAATAGAATGCATGTGTCCGGAGGCAAAGGCTCAGCGAGGCCTGTGCATGCATCAGGAGTATTTCTTGGAATTTCGAGACACGCACTTTGATTCGGGGATCGAGTCAGAGATATGGCGGCGAGGTAAGCCGTTACTTGAGAACCTAGTATTGTCTTGGATTGACATGAGTAGATGCGGATGTGAGGTTGTTTTGGCAAGAGCAACTAGAATTGGATAGTGAGAAACTGCTCATGAGATTCTCAGTGAAAGGCGCAAACGAGGACCTCACAGGTCATGCAGTGGTGACCTATGAGGGTTTGGAGAGTGGTTGGGGTCAGTGGCAATGCACGAAGGATCGGCGAGACTGCGTCCATATTCAAAGGGCCAAGAGGTTCCTCGGCAAAGTAATAGGAACAGAGCTTGGTGATGAGGTAGAAGAGGAGGATGGTGATGCGGAATCATTGGGTATGATCTCATTTTGTTGTTTCTGCCTGTCCTCGCTGATCGAAGAGCAGAGAGTGAAGTAGTGGAAGAACGGGCGGTATCGTTTCTACCGGTTCTACCACCAGTGTGGGCTACTCTGCCGACGGATACGCCAATATACACACGAACGGCAGGACAAGCCATGCCGGTAACCCTGCATTTAACGGTGGAGAATTCGTCATCTTCGTGTCAACACCGCTCTCGTTTTATCCCAGGAAACCCAACAGTGACACGCAAATGCCAATTATACACCCTGACTGAATGTCTGTCTCTGGACATAGAGGTACAGGCATGTTCGCAATGCCCCAAACGTCATCATTGTTATGTTGGACCGGATCCCCGGGAGGCAGAGATCTTCAATTATAACAATTGCGCATTGTTCACCCACGAACTACTCAACGAATATACCAGTCGCCTGTCAAACAGTGAGACACCATTCGTGGCATTCGTGTCTTCGGTTTCTAGAGTGTATTCCGGACGTGGGTCACGATTCGTAGGGGAGGACCTGTTTCGCTCAGCCTGGTTTGCTTTCGTTAGCTTGCAGCTCTTGGATAACGACATGAGCTGTCCAGTCTGCGGCGATACCCCCGAAAACGTCATCTGGGATGGGGTTACTCTTGCTTTCAGCAAGAAGCATCTCCTCGACAGTCTGAAGCCACCAACGATGCCCGATGATTCGTCCTTACAAAGGCCACGCAAGTATGCAAAGAATCCCCAGTGGATCCCGCTCTCGAAAAAGGACCGACCGTTCAGAAACATGTTAATAACCTGGCTCCAAATGGGCACCAGAAGACGTGGCTTGGTAGAGGCATCGGAGTTTAGAGCGGAAGAAGAGGATGCGGGGACGGGGACGAGTGAAGCCGTACTCTCACGGAGTAAAGCTTCTGTAGATTCTGATCGTGATTTGGGGTTCGCGACAATAGTCAAGAAGCTTGATGAGTTTGTCCCTGCTATGGGACGATTGTTCCGGTATGTGTTCGGGAAGGGAAATGTGCGTCAACATGACGTTCCATTGCTGAAACGATACACAACGTTCTTTCTACAGGCAAGTACCAATTGAGCACAACCAGAACGCCCATAGTTGCTAACCCTTTGACCAGCTGGCCGCAGACGAGTCAGCCATGCAAATGGTCAATGCAGCGTCACTCCAACGGCTGGAGGAATTTGTGATACAACCGTCCGTTCAGGAGTCTACGCGGTTGATTGACATCCCGGCATTATTGCTGGTGATTGAAGGTGAGCTTCGATGCCATAGGAGTCTACCACCGGAGCTGTGGGAAGTATGTCAGTGGATGGTACGGAGAGGGAAAGAAGTGTTGGCGAACCTTAAAAAAGGCGACCTGAACCCGGTTCCTGAGCGTGCAACGAGATCGAAGGATGACAGCTGGAAAAAGGTAAAGTGATTTCATTGGTAGAATGAGCGTTTCTGACAAGAGACAGACGGGTTGCTGCTACAGTCTCCCGCAGGTGAGATCAAGGCCAATCTATCCGGACCTTTCAGGTGATGGTGCAGCGGAGAAGGATGGCGCACGTGGAGAGAATTGCTCGAAGTACTATTCGACGTACGGCGAGAGACGGCTGACTGGAGGAATAATGTGTGCATGGTGTACTCATAGCATTTGCTATGGCTTTCACTGCATTCCGCGAGCAGAGGGGAGAGATGATGTATTTTCGGCAATGTTCACCCGATGGCCAAAGGCCCCAAAGCGTGTCATTTACGACTTTGCTTGCGCACTGGGTCCCTACTGCATGACTCGAGAACCAGAATTCTTTGGAGAAACCCTTTTCCTCGTAGATGGTTTCCATGCCAAAGGTCATTCCAAGTGTTCTTCGGCGGCATTCCTCTCAACCTACACGAAAACCAATCCGAGCCTAGCAAAAGTGAACTCTAGCGCGGCGGAGTGTGGGAATAGTGGTGTTTCAAGGATTCGTAAAGGCGTGAGCTACATGCGACAAAACCGGGCGATATTGTTTACGAAGGTGTTTATTTGTATCTGGAATCGCCTGCGAATCCTTAGTAACAAGTAACATTGTACAGCTATAAAATGTGCTCACCAGAAGTGTAAGTCGGAGGGAGCATGAGTGTAACACTGTGTTCGACTGGTGGATTCCATCGATAGTGTCGATGCACTACCGTTGACCGGTCCCTTTTGGGTTGATAGTGCTACGGCACTATGCTCTCTCGAGGGTCCTGGAGGTCGTAGTGCTGCTGCACTATCAGTCAGAGCGAAAGGAACGGATGGTGGTGCCAACGCACTACGGGTAGATGGATGCATCCCATTGATAGTGCCGACACACTACGGTTAACTTGTCCCTTTTGGGTTGATAGTGCTACGGCACTATGCCCTCGCGAGAGTCCTGGAGGTCGGAGTGCCGCTGCACTATCAGTCACAGTGAAAGAAAAAGATGGTGGTGTTCACGCACTACAAATAGATTCCATCCATAGTGCTGACACACTACGAGTGGATATCATTTTTTGATAGTGCAGATGCAATACCATTGGCCTGTGCCTTTTGTGTTGATAGTCCACTGCGATACTATCAGTCCAGTCACCAGCACTGGTATGATCATGCCAGGAACATACCATGGTATCATCACACTACGAGAATGTGGCCGTTTTCGATCCATAGTGCCAACGCACTACCGTTCATGTGTTCCTTTGGCGTTGATAGTGCCGGAGCACTGCTCTGTTGATGGTCCTGGAGGTCAGAGTGCTACGGCACTATCAGTCAAAGTGAGGAATGGATGATAGGGCTGACGCACTACGAGTAGATGGGCGGATTCAACTCATAGTGCCGATGCACTACGAGTGGATAGCGGGTGTTCGTTCGATAGTGCCGATGCACTACCGTTGACTTGTCTCTTTTTGGGTTTGATAGTGCTACGGCACTATGCCCTCGCGAGGAGTGGAGGTCGGAGTGCTGCTGCACTATCAGTCATGGACTGAGAGGAATAGATGGTGGTGGTGTTGACGCACTACGAATTGATAGGTCCTTTTTGGGTTGATAGTGCTACGGCACTATGAGTACCTCGCGAGGATGTGTCCTGGAGGTCGGAGTGCTTGCTGTACTATCAGTCAGACTGAGAGGAATAGATGGTGGTGTTGACGCACTACGAGTTGATAGGTCCCTTTTGGGTTGATAGTGCTACGGCACTATGCCCTCGCGAGGATCGTGGAGGTCGGAGTGCTGCTGCACTATCAGTCAGACTGAGAGGAATAGATGGTGGTGTGACGCACTACGAATTGATAGGTCCCTTTTGGGTTGATAGTGCTACGGCACTATGCCCTCGCGAGGATCGTGGAGGTCGGAGTGCTGCTGCACTATCAGTCAGACTGAGAGGAATAGATGGTTGGTGTTGACGCACTACGAGTTGATAGGTCCCTTTTGGGTTGATAGTGCTACGGCACTTAATGCTCTCTCGAGGGTCCTGGAGGTCGTAGTGCTGCTGCACTATCAGTCAGAGCAAAAGAAAAAGAAGGTGGTGTGGACGCACTACGAGCTAACTAGCCGGGATTCAGTTGGTAGTGCTGCCGCACTATGGTGCCAAAGGTGTTGATGATGCGAGTGTGAATGCACTACGAGACTGCAGTAAAGTGTGTCGGCACTGTGTCGTGACTCCTGGGTTTTTGTATTGTGGAAGTGTAGGCACACTCCCGTCTGCGATCCCTGTCCGTTCGTAGTGCTCGAGCACTACGACAACTTGTATATTAAAGGGATAGTGTCAGGGCACTACCATTGATCAATTCAGGATGTCGACTTACAGAGTGCATCCACACTCCCAACTCTGTGTTTCTCCATCGTAGTGCCGTGACACTGTGAACCCTAATCGACGCGACGAAAACAACATCTGGTAGTGTGTCGGCCCTTCAAAGATGATATCCCCGGGAGTGGTGCAGGGAGAAAATGCCCTCTGTCGGTTTGTGAGTGCACACACACTATCTCGTATTTAGAAAAACATTTTGCGATTTGAAAAACGTGTTGGTACAGGAAAAAGAGTATTAATATCACGTGGTGATGGTTCCAGCCCGCTCGCTTTCTCAGGCTTCCCGGCTCTACATATCTACTTGCCCGGCTCGGGTCTCTTAGCGAGCGTTGACAGGAACGGCTATCTGCAAAAAACTGCATCAACAAGCCAGGTCGAAGAAAACCCTTTTCTACTCAACTCTCAACTTAAAAATGGCCTGTATAGGTCCTGATCGACAGAGAAGCTCTTGGAGGAGAACCTCGATCAGGTAGAGAAATTTCGGAGGCCCAATCAATGCGACTCAGAGCGCCTGAGCGCCGAGTCTGCCTTTGGGGGACTATGTATATCGTTGGATTCAGTGATTCTAAGTCACGAAGTCCAGGTGCGTCATTAGAGGTTATTTTAGTGTCCCAACCTGTTGATTAGACATACTGCTATATGGCACAGAAGGAGAAGGAGACGAGGCCTGTATCTCCCTGAACCCTGCCCAAATCTTCATAGGGATCCATGTTTGATACCCGTCGTCTGCAGGCTATACGGAGACACCATCAGGCCACTCTCAGCTCTCAACGTCATACCATCTGAAGTGGCGCCGGTTTCTTCGTGCTGCGCGCGAGGGATGGAACAAAGTGGTATGCATCTTTGCTTTATGTATATGAACACCGTCATTGAGCTGCACGCTGCCAAGATGCGTCCTCTCACCTTTACTGCACTTTTTTTTTACCTTTCTGAGAACCTATGGCAAGTTTTCTCGTGCACGTGTTCATAGCCATACACTAATTGTATTATAGTTGTACTCGCTATTCCGGCGACTGTCACTTTCATTGACGTCAAACGTCCTGGCGCAACAACAATTTCTGGAATGTCCTTATTCAACTCATACAGCCAAGCTGGAGTGAACTCTGATGAAACCGAGACGACTTACGTCGAAGAACTTCGCATCAGTCAGATTGCGGAGCTTCAGACCAGCAATTGGGAGCATCAAGCAAGACCTCTTAACACTACAATAACTTTGCACGGTCAGTTGTAGTTATATATCAGCTTTATGCCTTACTCAAACCGGCACCCGTATCCAGCAACTCTCGTTCAATCCTCAGAGGGTTACTGGCGATCTATAGACATTCCTATACTTGAATATGCAGGAGAAACAACTACCAGCTTAGAGTCAGTCGGAACCGGGTACCAATACGAATCCTGCACCCTCGACACGAATGAAGGTATAGGTTCATGCACCATGCGGGGCGTTTCCAACGGAGAAACATCATACCGGAACGCCTGGATGGGCACTCTAGACAATGTTGTTCGCACCGAAGTCGCAGTGCCAAGTGGATTTGAGAATGGTGCAGCGTTTATTTCGGTCGGGGCGCAATTTGCAGTTGTTATGGGCGCGATTGCTCTTGGTGTAGTTCTTGTCCTTTGATCGGCTGTGTATCACTTCGCTGCGCACCTGTGCAAATATAGTCTTTGGATCGATTTCTCTCCGACTACATTTCTCAGTCTTTAGAGAAAGGCGTAATACCCGGAAGTTGCCGGGGCTCTTTGATTCGTTCCGGACGCAGCCCGCATTATTCTTCCTCAATTCTCATCTCAAAAATACACCTATAACCACCACCACATCGTTTGCCGTGGTACGAAGCGTATCTTGGCCGAAAGTGCCTTGCGAACCCCGCACGAATACTAAAGACTGGGAGAATAGAAGGAGCCTTGAGCGCTAGGGGTCTAAGTGCAGGTGCGTCCCTGCTCACGTTGAAGAGACAGAGACCCGACGAGGTTAAGGTCACGGTGATACGATATGGTCGCCATGTCACTCGTCATACAACGGAAGGAGAGTGGCTGGCAAAATAGGAAGGAAGGATCCTCCGTGCGGCGAGACAAAGGTATCAATCGAACAGACTGATCACGCAGCCTTGGTTATTGTCATGAGAAATTGGGTACTCTGGTGTGTGCATGTACCATTTGGCTATTTCTATTAATTTGTATAGGTCATCTACTAGGTGTGTAGGCAACGAGATAATCAAACAGCTACGTCTGGCGACCTGGTCACCAATTAGTAAGGTGCTTCTGTACCGTATTCTACTTACGATCCATCAAATTTGCATCAAACCTGTTTCGATTTTCTATTCCCAACAAAAAGGAATAAGGGACTTGTCATGATCAATCAAAAGATTTCTGTCACCGCAAGATTCTTATCCTCTGCCTCTTCGTCGTTCTACGCCTGGGGTCCCTGTGTCGTTCACTCTATGATCCTGCAAGTACTCAGTCTCTTCAAGGGGGGAAAGTGAAGCCCGTTCTCGAGTCTCAAAAACCATCAGAATTGGTGGTATGCATCGCTGGACGGAGTATCGGTCGGTGCCTTCGTTTGAGGTGAATGACTGCCAACACGTGGTACTAAACCCTCCGAAGTATGATATATTTGTGATATATAAGGGGCCGCTTCAACTAGAAACGATGATCCACAAGTGTCAGCAGAGATGCGCTCTCAACACGTCGTTGCACTCTTTGCCGCCCTTCTCGGGCGTAATGGCAAGTTTTATCTCTATATAGTTACCGTCGTTTGCTGATGTGGTAGCAGCTGTGTATGCTATTCCAGCGACCGCTACTTTCTTCTATGCAGGGGGCACGCAGGTTCCTGGGGTGTCTAACTACTTCTCATTCAGTCAAGTGAATTCTGGAGGAAGTGAGACGACGTATGTTGAAGAATATCGAATCAGTCTGTATCCCCACGCTTGCGAAACCCGAGACACAGGCCGTGCCTATTAATACGACGGAGTCAGGCCTTGGTCAGTACAAGCTGAATCTTCATTAATGTCCTCTGCTGCCCGCTGACGATTGGTGCACAGCGACTCTCGTCCAGTCGCCCGGGGGTTACTGGCAATCTCAGAGTTTATACTGTTTTTCGACTTAGTACTGGGACAGCCACCAGTTGAGGCTATTGTCACTGGAAAATCGAATCCAGTCGTGCGCCTTCGACACGAATGGGGAGTCAGGGTTCATGCGTTATTTGGGATGTTTTTGAAGAAGGAACAACATTAACCCGACACTCTTGGTCTGGAACTGTAGGGAGCGTCGTTCGTACCGATTGTCGGGGAGCCAAGTGTGATGAGAATAGCGCAGTAATGCTGATGTCGGTGATGACTCGATTGGGAGTGGGTAAGCTGCCGCTATGGCTCTTGGTGTAATCCTAGAAAACCAGTCCTTTGATTTATACCCTGTAGCTGTCTCAATCCCTTATGTACACAACGTAACCAAATACGAATTGTGTTCATTTCTGAGCACATACGACGGTACATGTGTATATCCTGGGTATCTTCCATCGTACAGCTCCTCTTCCCAATCCGAAAGAAAGGGCATTAAAGTCCGCCTCGCTCTCTACGACGTCAAACCATGAGTTATTTCGAAGACTCCTCTGAGCACTTCTGACAGAGTTGACGAGCACCCTAACGCCGTCGTTATCCTCCTCTGTGGGTCGATTGGACATGAATTGTCATAAGCCGTATATTCCGAAAACTTCAGATTACTCAAAATCTGTGGTTAGGATGGCTATATCGAGCATAAGGCCTGTACTTGTCTGCTAATGCGAGTAGCATTAGCTGAACCTTCTCCTGAGCGGAATCTGGGGCGCATTCCCAGTCCCCTAGATGAGGCTCAAGGAATTGAACGTGTGCCAGATGGCTTGAGAATCCGTTTGAATGTGAATCGCAGGCAATCCCACCAATTCTTTTTCTTTAGCCTCGTCGCTTGGTATGATTGAGAAACGAGATCGAATTGGCACGTCCATTCCAATGGAAGGTACGTTGATGGGGCTTGGTAGAAGTGGACGTTTGGAGGGTGTTTGGTGGGGAAAAACGTGTTGTATTCGTCGATAGCGTACAGGATGGCGGACTTTGGCAATTGTTTAGCCAGGGTCAATAGCCATGCACCTAAAGACGTGTCAGAAGAAAGGACGAGTCCGAAACAAGACAAGCATACCGTTCCCGGTCCCTGTCTCGAGCACTCTTGCGTTATGAGGTAGGACAACGTCCCAGGTCAGGTAGCCCTTTCGGACATGTTCGTTGACAAAGTTGAATTGGCGTTCCAGTCTGCAATTACAAATGAATCAGAAAAGGTTTCCAAAATGCCTCGCGTAGGACACACCGAATAGATTCCAAGCTGAGTGCTGACTTTACTGGAGATGTTGAACGCGAAGACTCCTCAGATTCGGAGCCTGACGTCGAGGACAAATCGAATCTGAGCTTTCCGGTCATTTTGGGCCTCGAGAGATTCCTTCAAGTCAACGAAGATATATAAGAGACTTGACATGAGGTTTGGACACGGTTTGAGAGCCTGAATGATGCCGTGTAAGTATCACATCCATGTTCCAAGTCTTGTGTTGATGTCGTGTTGATTGAACGGTATCTCCTATCAATACCAAGGAGCTTTTAGAAGGTTTACCACCCTGTCAAACCTTGTCATTCCAGATATCAATTCGTAAGTGCGCTAGAATAGAGGCGAAAGCGTGAGGACATGGGAGTAACTTAGCTGAGTGAGAGGGCGTCTGCAAATCTGGAACGCGACACCGGATCACGTGCTGAAAGCCCTTTCTTTTTTTCTTTTCCTTGCTTTTTTTTTCACCTTGAGCTTCTTCAATCTGATTCCGTATGTGATAGGTGAAGCTTGAAAATTTGCTCTTGACGTTTAATATCGTTGACTATTGGATACAAATTTTGCAGTTTTTGAAGTTTTTCTGCTATGGGTCCGCAAATAGCGCGTCGCGTTGATCTTCACAGCTTCGATTTCTATTCAATGTGAACGTTGTAATACATGATGGGAACTATGCGAGTCGTTGACTCAACGTTATCAACTAGAAGCGAAGGATTCAAGCTACGAAAAGTTCATTTCAATCCACATCTACTCGTTGACCCAAGCTCCTCATTCCACTACCCACACTCTTTCAAAGCAATCCCATGCGTTTCCCCCCTTATAGCAACTCGAAAATCTCTCTTTAACAGGCACAATGTGTGTTATCTCCTGAGAGCAGGAGGCGGTGGAGGTGGTAGAGGAATGGGGAAGATGCAGGAGGTCGTGCGGGGAGTTCCTGTGCTAGCTCATGTGGGCGTAGCGGAGGAGCATCCGGCAGCAGAAGTGGTAGTGGAGGTACAGGCGTCTTTCCATACCGTTCCTGACGGCCAGTTATTTGCTGGACGTACGGAAGGCGGGGGTTAGAAGGTCACAGATCTATGGAACGCGGTGAGTCAAATATCGAGGTGTTTTTTGTCTGTCAGTGTCTGACTTTATTTGTGCATAGCGAATACGGGCAGCGGATATACTGGTATCACAGGTCGGATTTGCGGAGTGTTCTGGAAGGGGGTTTCCCTTTTATTTTTGGCCTGTCGTTATGGGGGTGAGTGGTGCTTTGCAGGTGCGGGGGGCGCTGCCTACCTGCACATCGCAGAGGTTGAGGTGCTCATATTGGTATTTGAATGCCAACTAACGAGTCGTAGGTAAGTATGGCAGCCCATATAATTCGAGCCGACCAGGCGGTCCCTTAATGACAGCTACCCTTTGTCTCTTCGACTGCCCTTTCAACTTTGGTCTTGTCGCAGACAAACACGACAGTCGTTGCACTGATCCAGGAAGTCACAAAAGCAATGCGAATTCGAAAGCATTTGAACACCTGTCGTCCTCGAAGGCACCAAGGGCATACGTTAGTTTAACCGTCCAGAAAGTGTTCGTTCAATACTTACAGAGCTAGATAGCGTGCACTCACCCTAGAGGGTACAACAATAGTGAGCGGCGCATGTGTCGCCAGACGAAGGAGGGACACCTGACACGCCATCTCCTTCCAATATCGACACGATATGTGATGAATTGCTTGAATCAGACGATTGGTGACAATGCTCCCCTTGATTCTGGTGCAGAAGCTCGATGCGTAGTGCCGAAGGTTGGTGTTGATCGCCTTGCTCTGGATTATCTTGCACTTGGATGGTGTGAGTTAGAGCTCCGAAAAGTATCTTGATCACTTTGGACTAGTTGGACTAGTATTTGTATCCGTAGACATTTTTTTCCCCGGTGAATTTTCCTGCTATCTAACTACCTTGTACTTATTATAAGCGCCCGAATGGGACCAGGGCGCTCTGCCCAAAATGGGAAACTGTTGTCCTCCTCTGTCTTCCGACCAATCACCTTGAATACAAAGGCGCACAAAGTACAGCCAGCCAGTTTTGTCGGGCATTCGTTGTCAAGACTTCAAAGAACTATAATGGACGTCGTCGCCGTTACTCTACACGTTCACTTAAGTCGGCAAGCACACAATAAGAACTATAAAGCGACACTGCCCCGGCCTTCTCAGCCTGTGGAACGGTTATTCATCTCGAGCATCCTTATATTCACAATGGAATACCGGGGAAAGGGCTCCTTGAATCCTTCCTCACCTGGAATGCCAGTGCCAAACCGACATTACTGCCTGTTATTCCCCCTAACTTCTCCTCAACGCTGGAAGCACAAGTCTTTTACTCCATGTGACTTTCACCAGACTTTCCGATAGAGATCTTGTCGGACGAAATTTTAATATCTTGCGATAGAGGATATAATCTGCAGGAGACTGTCGTCGAGTAGCGACTTCTTATTTGACTTTGACAGCAAAACGACATTAGGCAACAGGTCGGTAAAGCGTTCTTCATGCTCACTTCCATGACCCTCTCATCTGGAGTCGGTTCCTCGACGACATCAAACTATCCTCATGCCGCCCATTCGACAAACTTTCGGATATACACTCGAAGCCAACCGACTTTGAATTGAGTAGCTGTAACAAAGGCGGTCAGGGCAGACGACAACTGCGTAACCCAATTCCAAAACTATCCCCCAAGAAGTTATGCACACCCGTTCCAGAAGTTCTGGATAATCGAAGTTACTTCTGGAGGGCGCTTTCTGTCGGGGGGCGGTCTATCAAGGACGCAAAACAGCTATCGATACTGGCTGTCGATATACTGTCTGGATCATCCGAGCGGGTTAGGTCCAAGCACACTTTAGCTAGGTCTTGTGATTCCGTCGAAAGCCTATAATATCAAGCCAAATTCATGCATGGGTGAGGCCATCAGGGTATCATTGCTCATGTATGCGTTCGAAGAGCAGATAAACGGCGATTATAGAGGGTAAGCCTAGTCATCAGTCTTTTCCATCGGAAAACTACTTGTTCTAAGGCGTAGGCTAGGACCCTTCGAATTCACTGCAGCGACAGATAGGGAGCCTCTTATCCATAGTGTATGATCTCAAGGTTTTACACGTCTCGTTTGGATAGCTATGGAGCTCATGTCAGATCACTACTGTCATACCAAGTCCGAGAAGCTCCGAGATCGTGTAGCAAGATATTGGTCCGCCGTTCCAATCCGTATTTTATCGATTGGGCAATTAGATTCCCGGTTAACATCCATCCTTCTTCGCATACAACGACCAACGGTAGTATGCGATCTATTCCGAAAGGTACATAACTAGGCTTCTTTGACCTTTCTGATGCGAGCGACTACTCGATGGCGTTGAGCAGAGAACACTAACTTCAAAACATTGGTGCGTATAGGCTTTGTCTATTTCTTATCATTGCTATATTCTTCGTAGATCCACATCATTAAGCGGTATTCGTGTACTGCCAGACATCAACAAAATTACTTGTATTCGCGCACTATTACAGACCGCGTGCTCACGCATTGAACAATCACCGACTTCACGTCTTAGAGGTCTATGACATCCCAACGAATCCTG
>JAYKXP010000279.1:0-38311 GCA_037176845.1 Paramarasmius palmivorus | reverse complement strand
CACCACTCGATTTGAGTCGCGCTGAACTTTCCCCCGAACAATCGCCCCTA
This sequence comes from Paramarasmius palmivorus, assembly GCA_037176845.1. Classification (NCBI taxonomy): domain Eukaryota; kingdom Fungi; phylum Basidiomycota; class Agaricomycetes; order Agaricales; family Marasmiaceae; genus Paramarasmius; species Paramarasmius palmivorus. Next base: position 38,261 of record JAYKXP010000279.1, on the reverse strand, counting down.
AAGATGAGGCTGAACAGAAAACTGGGCGTTAGAACATTAGTATGAAGGAAGACAAGAGATGTTGACGGCTCAGCGCTCACTTCTAAACCCAAATTGAATTCGCTGATTTTTCACCCAAGAAATCCCGAAGTACGCCTCGTGGGACACCAGAGTCCCACTCAAAACTGACACCAGAGTCAGCATCGAATAAATTTAATGCTTAGCCTAGGCTAGCCCGAACGAGGATGTGAGCGATGAGGGGAAAGACCAAAGTGTTACGAGGTCTTGGCGAGCGGCCAACCCTAGTATGACCATGCTAGGGTTTAATTAGGCGCACATGATCAGCCAACGCACTTTGCCATCAGACTCCGAAGTCATGTCCAATTCCTACATCCAAACACATCCTTCATCCATTTTCGCGACTCTGGTGTCGCAGCATTGCATCAGGCTGTAATTCAACTCAGGTGTTGACTACAGTGTGAAGCACAGACTTTCATCGTCGGGCCTAAACCTCCTACAATGATTATGCCAAACCTGAAGAGACCCTTTGATCCCGTGGAAGGCAGAGCGGTCCGCCAGTCACAGGTACGAGTGAACGTTCCTTTTGTGTCCTCTCATCTTTTCTCATTTCGATGCCCACCCAAGTGTTGCTTCGAAGTAACCATTGGGGAACACTTTCAATAATACAGACGGTGCTACACATTATAACTATACTCAACGAACGGGTCGTCCTCACCGTCATCACCGTCTCGAAATTCCTCTTCCATCTGCGACCTAGTGGAGTACTGCCACTCGATCTGAAATCCCTTTTCCCTCATGAGTTTGATCCTGTCGGCCAAACTTCTACTCCTTGGAAATGAATTGGACCGCCCCCATATTTTCCTCAATCGCGCAGTCTCCTGCGTTTCTTCACTTCTAGTCCCCAACAAGATCAACCCCTCCTCCAATATGACATCAATCGAGTGATTGTACCTATCACGGAGATCGATGCGAATTTCGATCAGCTTGGGGCACAAAACGTGTCCCTCAACGCCCCTAACAAGGGAGGCAATGATTTCCTTGACTGTGATGGGTGTAATGGTTGTCAACGCCAAAGTTTGGAGGGCAGGTACCTGTGTCAGTACACTGACAATTTCGCTTGCGTGAAGTCCGTCCAGATTGAAGGACAATGAGCGCACTGTCGAGCCCAGCAGAGAGTAAAACGGCCATTCGTTTACCATTTCGACTCTGCACGGCGGGTGGCAGTAAATATGCAAGCTCCGTAACCCGCTTGCTACCACCCTTCCTAAACCTCGCATACATCCCGGCACGTCCTCTAGCTCCCAAATACCTATCTTGAGATTGATATCAAGCGCCAGAGATTCCAATTGGGTCAACATCAATGGCGCGTCACCGATCTCTTCCATCTCTTCTCCGTGGAATTTCATGCCGGAGAGGTTCATTCTGCAATCACGTAGACGAGACGCCACCGACAATATCCATATCCCCATCTCCATCTTTATAGGCCAGGAAGGCTCGATAACGAGAGTAGTGAGGTGGTCCCAAGCTACAGGCAGGCGGTAAATGTCCATCACCTCGTTCAATAGGAGCTCCCGCAGAGAAACCCTTTTCACCAAATTCGATACATCATATTCCCCTTCTTCCGTAGGAGAATAACGCGAATAACTGCAGCCTGTCGGTATTAGCATGAACATTTGAAGGTTTCCTAGATCTCCAGCCTCGCCGAAAAGGCGGCGGAGGTACGATGGTGCACGCAACGTCAGCGAACGCCAGCGGCCAGAGTGGAGGACGATGATGTTGGACAATTTAATCTGCAGGAGCACGAAGTCTTTTTTTTCCGGTGGAAACGAGGCGGCGTGAAAGAACACCGCAAGAGGAGTGTTGCCCGACCTCCTCAACCACACTTGCAACCGGTCCTCCTTCTTCCTCATCTTCTCTTCATACAGCCCAAGCAATTCCGAGCCGGCCTCAGCCTTCCCAAACCACATCTGTCCTGGAATGTCGATGTAGATGTTCCCCCACAGCCGAGCAGTATTCATAGCTGTAGCTCTCCACCTTTGGCAGACACTGCTCAAAATCAGAGGCTGGTCGAACGCATGCGCTGCGGAGGACTCGAAAATCAATCCCAACACATCGGGATTCAGCCGATGAACAAGAGAGACACCGCTGTCGTTCCTTCCTTCCCATAGACCCTGTTGCTTTTTCACCAATCCATCTCTCCTCTCAATCAATTGCTTGATCTCCTCCTCAATCTTCATTATCTCGCTCCCCAGACTGGCCATAATAAACGCTAAACCGCCTGATTCAATCAATCCGTTGCGACGTTCTTCATAATGACTCACCACGGGTTCAGCCTTTTCGCCTGTTCAGTCGCGGTGTTGTGTTAGGGACAGATGCGGCAAAGAGATGGATGCGGCAACGATCGAACTCCCGTTGTCCCATGAATGTTTCACACACATGACCCAATGCCGGTTTCCCAAATCCGACACGGCAGTCAAAATTCAAATAGTAACCCTCACTATCTTCCTGATCAACAACACTCATAACCTTGTCCTCTATTATGGGAAGTACGACTGGTGAAATTGGCCTAGGTGTGTAGTAATCAACTCCAAAACCCCGCTCTCTGAACATTATCATTGGTAGATTCACCTTTTGAAAACCTTTTGGACACGAACTACGTCCCTTCTCCTGCCGAACGGAAACACATTAAATTCCTTGGCAATCATGCACGCAGTAACCTGTCCCAATTGGAACAGGAACTTGCTACACTCAATCGTCGCCGTCATGAACTTTTGGTGCAGCTTGTCCATCCGCAACCTATTCTATCTCCTATCCGCCGCATCCCTTGCGAGGTGCTCAGCCGTATTTTTCTGTTTTGCACGCCTCAGGAAGATATTCCATGTCGAGAGTTTGCTACAGATGCCCCACAGATTTTGGCGGCCGTTTGTCGTCTCTGGAGGCAGGTTGCCAGCAACAACCCCCTACTTTGGACACACGTATTTGTCTCTCTTCCCGACTTTCATGGTCCCACCGCATGGCCTTGTTATAGAACCTCCATCCTGCACTGTCAGGAGAAGCTTCGGCTTTGGCTGGCAAGGTCTCGACAGGTACCCGTCGCCATCATTGCCAACGTCAATCCTCTACCTGGCCACCTCCTCTTCGAGCGTCGTCTATGCCATCGATTGATTGAACAACTATTACCCCACTCCTACCGCTGGCGCAGTCTAGCATTGCGCGCACCCATAGATGTGATTGAACGCTTTGCACATGTTCCAGTACCGATCCTTGAATCTCTGCTCATTTCCCCCCTGTTGACGGAAGAGTTGCCTACCACGAACTCTTCACCACTCCCGGACAACCTTCTCGGTGCTCGTTCCCTTCGTGTGGTTTTAGTTCACGCACCGTATGTCCTGTCGCTCCCTCGCTGGACTAACGTCACGGAGATAGAGGTATCAGGAGTTGCCGCGAGCCTCCCCGACACTACAGCAGCGGAGCTACTCAATGCTACATCTCAATCTATCCGTATCTTTCGCGTTGCCGTGACATTGACTGCAACTGGCGATATAAAAACTGCATGTTTTTTGCCGGAGTTAGTTACTCTCCATCTCCTTGTCAACGTGAGGGAGCTAAGAGAGGACCGACTCTTGGCGAGACTGGCCGACCTCGTGAACGCCATGCACGCTCAAAAACTTTGTACCCTGTCTATTATTAGCGCTGGGTACCGGAGAATCAGTTGTTCCTATTGGCCTTTCGTTCGACTACTTCCTCCGCAAACCCGGTTACACTCACTGGAATTGGACTTCGATTTCACACCGGAAGCCCTCGTCGTCAGCGTGCGACAATTATCCTCTCTCCGCATCCTCAAAATCTACCATGCTGGTTATCAGCCGTTGAAGGACTTAATTACTGCCCTCACCATCATTTCAGGAGACTTGGAGACCGCGTGTCCCGATCTAATGGCACTCCACATCGCTGCGGAATCGATCACCAATCTTGAAACATTGCTTTTGGATTTGGTCGTCTCTAGGACAGGGTCCCATTGTCACAAGCCCCCCTTCAGGAGGTTGGACTTGTTCACAGTCCAACCCCCAAGCTCTACTGCAGTCCGGGAGCGTTTCCGTTCCCTGCGTAGTTCACATGTCTCAGTACAGTGGAAAGTATCTTCACCGACAACACCCCTGTTATTCTCCTACGAGTATTCACATTATCACTCCACCACCCTTCGTGCCGAGCCTTTCACCGCCTCGCTTTCTTTGTAAAAAATTAATATACATTTGTCAATTCAAATACTACTATTTCCCCATCCTTTCTGAATAGGCTGTGCCGGTCTAAGACATATTAGTAGTCCAAGTCACAGTCACATTCCTTTAATAGTTTCCTTCCCACAACGAGTGCAAAGAGCGCCTTGAACCTAGGTGAGTGTTCAAGACTAATGGTTTGACGACATGCTTATACTGGCGTAGGTTCCTCTCTTCCTTCGCAGACCAACAGCCCCAGAATCGTAGACCAAGCGACCATGAAATCGTCATTACAGGAGCTGGATGATGTCGAGCTGGAGATATCGGCTTTATCGGCTCGCCAAGAACGCCTTCGACACTTCATTCACGCGCACACCTGTCTGTCCTCCGCTTTCAGACAGATAATGGGGGATAATCGGCTTCTGGCAGCCATCTTCCAGCTAACCACCGACTCTGACGGATACAACCCCCTCTGTCAAAAAGAAATTCCGCTCGTACTGGCTAGCGTTTGCCGACAGTGGCGCTATGTGGCTTGTTCCACACCGTCACTTTGGACCCAGATCTATTTGTCAGTGCCCGGCTATCGTACTTCCCCCATTGCACCGTTTCTCTCCATTATCCATGAACGCGGAGATCGATTGAAGCAATGGCTTGAACGTTCGCGTGGAGAACGGCTTCATGTGTACGTTAATGCCTCCGCAAACGCAGAGGTATCCGATGCCACTCAGGCCATTGAGTTGCGTAAGCCACAGCGTCAACTGGCATCCCTTCTTCTCCCTCATTCCTCCATGTTTATCAGCCTCACCTTGAACATTCCGTCTTATATGCAAGACGTGTTTGGCTGTATTCCAGTGACACAACTAAAGCACCTCCAAACTTTCCGGCTACTCGACTCTCGCCCGAGGGAATCTCTGTCTAACACCCATCCACTAGATACCATTTTCCGCGCGCCGGGGCTGCAAAAGCTTCATATCCATACTCCATATTATCAACCTCCCGTACGTTGGGATCAGCTCACAGAAATCGATATCAAAGGCTCATATTCCCGCAATCTCCGCCTTACCAGCGAACGAGCCATCGAGATCCTCCGACTGGCGTCTGCGTCATTGCGGGTGTTCCGCCTCGGCGTCTGGCTTGTCCACCATGAAATCCACCCGATCACATTGCATATGTCTCATCTGCAAACCGCTCATTTCAATATAGTTGTCGACGAAATGACTCCAGCACAGATTCAAGCCCAAATACATGCAGCTTTCGGGACGATCAGCGCGCCTAACCTTGTTTCTTTCGCCGTTCAAGTTGTGGATCTCGCAGACCATCCAGGATTCGAGACGCCAGGCGTCACTACATGGCCTTGGCCGGGCATGTTTCAACATTCAATCCTCGAGAACATTGAAGAATTATATGTTCATCTTCCTCATTCTATGCCACTGCCCCTTGATCTCCTCCTCGACACGCTGGACTCCTTGTCCAGAGTAACCAAATTGACTTTAGCAATCCACGATCTCAATGTTGCCAAGAGTCTCATGTCAGCACTTTCGCACAGTATCCGTACACCCTATCCTGTATGCCCACGATTGACCTTCCTTCGCATGGACTTTGACGTGACGGATGCAGAACTCGAGCAGGCCGTCCTTGCTTTCGCCTATGCCAAGTCGAACGATCATGCTGGTACCCTTCCTACTATTGCGGTGCTCGAAATGCTCGAAGTTTTCTGCACCGATCCCCCCAACCTTTACCACGCTTTCCGGCGAGAGCTGGAGCGACTGCGAAGTCAGGGCATGGTTGTACGATGGGAGACTCTCATGCCACTCCAGTCGGGATTTCTCTACCGGGGGGAGCCTTGGCAAAGCGAATGGGATCGCGCTGATGCAGGGTATACAGACTGTTTGCATCACTCCACAGGCCGTGTTACTGGATGCTGATATTAAGCAAACCCTGTTAGCACTGTTAGAATGTTTTTTGTACAACAACAATTAGGCAGTAATGTATCTGAAATTCTTTGTTTAGTGATATATTAGGCGTAGCAATAAAGAGCATCAATGAATATTTCGCGAGCGGAGTAACCCAACCCTACACAGTACAGGTAGGGTTATATCACATGATGCTTTGGCACGTCAGCATCTGATTCCACTAAGGCTTGACCAAGTCCCTGCTTCACTACTTCCATCATGCGTATTGGCGACTTTGGTGTCGCAGAACGCAATAGACAACTCTGGTGTTGTCACAAATGCCATTTCCTTACAGCCCGGGAGACCAAGGTTACCTACAAACCAACCGCTCTGGATATTGACTGAACGCTTTGGGCGAACAACGGTACGAGGTGACTTATTCCCCCTTACTTGGTCATTCTCTTATGCGGCCTCAGGATAGACATATCTCTCAGCTACAATATACACCATGGCATGATGGCATGAATTCATTCATCACAATCTACGCACTATACAATACTGCACTACACGCGAAAGGGAAATGCATGGTGTGATTCATCTTCAGTGTCTTCGTCCCCGTAGTCAAACCCCACCCCTATCTGTTTTGTCGTCGAGTACGCCCACTCTATATCAACTCCTTTTTGCCTCAAGAGCTTGATCTTGTGGGACAAGTTCCGACTTCTGGGAAATGTACTTGACCGTCCCCAGACCCTCTTCAACGGCGCAGTTTCTCGATTTTCTTCTATGCGGCACTCCACCAACCTCGTTACCTCCTTGAACATCTCCTCGATCGGGTCATCATACCACCGATACAGATCAATGCGGATCTCGGTCAACCGTGGGCATATAACCTGACCGTCTACACCTGAAATAAGGATGGAAAGGACTCCCTTGATAGTCATGGGCGTGATGTTCGTCAAAGTTAGAGATCTAAGAGACGGAATGCACGCGAGTGTCGTCACAATCGCATGTGGACCAAGGCCGTCGAGGTTGAAAGATAACGAGGTCATCTTGGAACCGAGCAATGAGTTGAAAGGCCATTCGAGGATCCTTCGTGTCGATTTGAGAGGAGTGCACTCGACCCGGAAACTCTGCAGTGCCTTTGCCACAATACCACCCCCGATGTCTTGCATACGTGGCATAACTTCCTCTAGCCCTACTCCATCCACCGCAATCAAGAGTGCTAGAGACTCCAACTTGGGAAATGTCACTTGCATGACTGGACCATCCAAGTCCCTAATGTTGGAGATCTTCAGGCTGCAATCGTGTAGATTCGTGGCACCCGCAGAGAGTATCGATAGGGCCGTCGCGATAGAGATTCCGTCGACAAAGTCGATGATGACACTGGTCAGGCTGTCCCACGCCACAGGCAGATCGTACATATCCAACAGGTCATCCTCCAACACCAATTCTCGAATAGGAGCGCGAAGGAAGCTTTCCACGTCGGATTGTTGTGCACCTCTTGGTACAAACTTTTTGCGATCCGTTGGAGGTAACAACCTCAACGTTCGGAGGCTACCTAACACACCAGCGTCATTCAAAAGGCATCGGAGATAGGATGGCGCGCGCAATGTCACTGAATGCCAGCGTTGAGAGTGGTCCATGATGATGTGGGTCAGTTTGCGCTGCAGGCGCAAGAAGTCCCCCCACACCTGTTGAGAGCCGATCGTGTCGAGTGGAAACGGGGCAGCATGAAAAGACACGATAAGAGGAACGCTGCCCGACCTATCCAACCACCCATTCAACCTGTTTTCCTTCCTCCTCATCTGCTCTTCGTATAGCTCAAACAACTCCGAGCTGGCATCACCTCCCCATGGCCTACCGGGAATGTTGATGTAGATGTTTTCCCAAAGACGAGCAGTACCGACAGCAGTAGCTCTCCACTTTTGGCAGACGCTTCCCAAAATCAGGGGCTGGTCGAACGCATACGCCGCGGCGGCCTCGAAAATCATTCCCAAAACATCGGAATCCAGCCTATGAACCAGAGGCTGACTGATCTCGTTCCGTCCTGCCCATAGACCCTTTTGCTTTCTCAGCAATCCATCTCTCCTCTGAATCAATCGCTGGATATCGTTATCAATCCTCGTTATTTCGCTCTCCATACTGGCCATAGTAAACGCTACACCGGAATACTCAATAATTATTTCGGGTGTTTAGCTTGCTACTCACCACGGTTCTGCATCTTCGTCAGGGTTTCCGGGGTGCAGGCTGGTGCAGGGCCAGTGGTGGATGCAGTGTAAGCTGGAGAGATACCTATTTGATTTTTATTTTTCGCCTCGGTATCTTCGCTTTCCGGCTATCCGTTCTCTTCAACCTGCCATTACCATCCTTCCCAACCTCCCGATATGAAGGACAAACGACAATCTCAAGCCGACGTTGAGAACACCCCTCCGAAACGACCTCGGCGTAGTTGTGCACAACGGTTTTCCTATGTCAAGAGAGACCTCAACAATGCGTTTGTATTTCGTCTTCTCCCAGCGTTACTACCTCTAATGAGCCGCACAGATTTGACCCTCAAGATCTTCTTGAGTCTGAGATAGATGGCAAATATGACCGAGGTGAAGTGAACAGTTCGCATTTGTACCTATCCAATCCCCTGACTCGATCCTTGAGGCGCTCGTTCTGGCGTGAAAAAACGTCGCGAAACAGGCGACGCTCTCAAAGAGAGACGCGTCGAAGGAATGTTGGTGCCTCAGTGAGTTACAGCCTTCCTACCATGCCCTAAGCTTTCTGTTTACCACCACCGTACTGAATAGGGAACCCCAAATGCCGCTGCTGACCGATGAAACTGTCATCATTATAAGCCTCCGAGTGCAGCTCATCAGGAGCGAGGAAACGATCACGCAGCTGAAGTCTCAGCTCTCCGACCTTGCCGAACAACATGTCAACCTGGCCGACAAGCATGAGAAAGAGGTCGGGTACCTAAAGGATGAAATTAATCGCCTCAAAGGCCTCGTTTCAGCCTGAAACACTGGCAAGAGAAGATTCCAGTGGAACATGACGTCACGGCGGAGGGGCATCCTGTTAAAGTTCCCTCGGTGTATTGCTTTCATTAGATGTTTCCAATTAACCTTCTCTGAACACATAACCGCCTGAAACATTCAGCTTCTCACTCGACCCGTTATCATACATACGACAAATCTCCACTACTCTAGGTCCGCCAGATTGCGGTCATGCCACCCTTTCCTCACTCTCTGCCTGCATCCTGCACAAATTGAGTACAGATCTCAAAGGCCCGTCTCCATATCATTCTGCAAATCTCCATGTCCCTGCGATCCGTGTGGTGGAACTCCTCACGCAAAACACCGTCAAGGTATTGGATCTGTTCCTCAGTAAAAGGACAGTTTGGGGGTTCCACAGGGACGTGGTTGAGATTGGAAGGCACCGTCGGGTCTTCTACCATTACATAGACTTCCTCCTGTTCCAGCCTCTGAAAAAAGTGATCTTGGATGCGCGAGTCTTCGAGAGCTTCCCAATCTATCCCATATAGCGCAGGCTCTGCCACTTCTTCTTCAGGAGGCACTGGTCGCAAAACGACACCCCGTGGGCCATCTTGAATATGACTGAATAGGAATAGATCCCTTGGACTACGATTTGGTTCGTTTCGACGCGTGAGAGGATGGTGATTCCAAGCGGATGCCCACTCTTGTGCATCCAAATCAATGTAGAAGTGGAACAGGTGATGTAGCAGCCAGAGATGGCCGCTGCTGTTGTGGTCCAGGGACTCGTATACCTCCAACTTTTGAAAAAAGTCTTTCCATTTCTTGCCAAAGTTATGAGTGACATCGTACCACAGACGTTCGATTCTGGTGTTGTGCACGGACCTGTGAAATGTTGAGGCAGACCGTTCCTAGACGATGAAAACGTTCTCACCTTCCCCAGATATATGAGCCAATACCAAAAGTCTCCTCCATCCACTCCGCGACGCGAAGGTTCTCCGTCCCATGATCTCCTCGGACACGACGAGGGCAGCCGTGTAGAGCAGTACCTTCATGAAAAAGCTCCTCGACGGTGGATGCACGGTTGTTATTGCTGACTCGGATGGCGGTCACCATGCGACTCTTACCATCAATAAAACAGTGGATGACAATCTTCCATCGAATGAGACCTAATTTCGCGTGAGTCTGTCCTCTTGATTCACCAAGGAAATCGGTTCTACTCACCATGCTGCCCATCATGATGCCAAAGCGAGTTGGCACCAGCTACGTTGTATTTCTGCCGATGAAGATCACGATGACCGAATGGATTGGGAGCACCGTTAACGCGGAGAAACGAGGCCTTGATGCGCTCTCGAGGTACACGATGTCCATCGGCTAATAATCGCCCTCGAAGCATACGTAGCCCAAAGTTCTGGAATGACCGAAGGATGGTAAATAACATCCCATCCAGCTCCTGGTCTGTTATATTCGAGACTGCAGGAGTGCTAGAGGTGTAGGTGCGAGTAATTGAGCCATCAGCATGTCTCTCTGTAGTGCAAACCGGATGTCCTGGCTCCACCAGCTCGTACTCAATAGCACGGCGCCGGATGGTTCGGCTAGAACAACCAAAAGGCAAAGCTAGAGACCCTGGACCCCCGCGAAGGATTAGAGCCTCCCCAAGCACTCCTTTATCGATCTCCACTTTCGGTCTTCCGCGCCTGCCTGTTTTGACATGGTGGACCACCGGGATGGTATCAGAGTCAGGTTGATCGCCCAATCTATTGGCAGTCTGGTCAAGCACATTCATCATGGCCTGTATGTTGTTGCTGATGCATGCGAACTCCTCTAAGGAGAAACGGTGCTCATTCTGACGATACGGGTAGTTTCAATGACACAGTTACGAACGATTTTGGATATAACTCACTGCCTGCACCGCTGAAAGAAAGGCCAATGCATGTGCTTTCTCCCCCTCTATTTGATGTGAATCGCCGGCCATAGTATAGTGAGCGCGGAGCACTCGGCGCTCGAGGCCATAATATGCCTCTCGCAAGTTGTTGACGACGTTGAAGGGATCAGCCATGGAGGTCAGGACTCGAAACAAGATAGACAAAAATCGCCCCCTTTTTCTCTGGAGATCGGATCGGTGTAACTATATAACCGCCCGGATCGATAGCTCCCATGATGCCATCCTCCCGTTTTTTATTCTGTATACATCCACAATGTCCCATACCAGAGGTAAAATTTCCTCGCTTTTCTGCAACCTCTATTCTAACCTGCTCCTCAAGCTGAAATGATTATGGCTATCGTGAAGATAACCGCAACTTCCGGTGTCGAAGCTCTCTCCGAGTCTCTGAAGAGCAATTTTCGTCAAGCTTTGCATGATTTCCTGCGCAGTGGACCGCAATGCTGCAACAACTTCCTCGCCAAGGTTGCAAATGCAAGTGGCTTGCCGACAGAGAGAATCTCCTCCTTGAAGATAGACATCCATGTGAGCACTCATACTGCCATGCGTCTTCCGCCTTCGTCATTTTTGCCTCTTCTCACCGATGTCCAGTTTGTACTTCCCTCCGATCGAACGGAGAAACAGGAAGTGACCTACCGATCGACGTTCGGAACGATGATCGTTACATTCAATGAATCCTTGCGCGACACATTTGCGACGTCGTCCGGCATAACAGCGTGGCTGAAGGAGCAGTTTAACGGCGTCGTAATTGATATCACCGACGACGACGAACCACAGGGAAGCTGCCCCAACACAGCACCCACTTCTGCAGCAGGCAAAAAGCGGAACAGGAGCAGATCTCCGGATTGTTTAGGACCTCAGAAGAAACGGGGTAAAAACTCTTCAGAAACACCAGACGCAATCCTGGGCCGGACTGCAGACCTCCTCCTCCGGGCAATCGAAATGGCGAACGTTGCTGTGGAAAGCGTCTACGAACTGCAGGACCTGTTAGTGGAAAGCACCGAAGACGACTAGTATCATTGTAAATAACGCCGTAAATACAAGACCAAGAGCCCCTAAACAATACATGCGCTTACAAGAACGAATACATTGTATGGTATCTCAAACATATTGTGGTATTGGCCATGAAAAAATGCTGTAGACATCACTGCAAACCTGGAAGCAATCAGGAAGGACGATGGGGGAGAGTACATGCACGTCCGTATTCATCATAAAAGACCTGAGTATAAAAAATTGCAATATGTCTCTCCAGCCGCTCAAGCTCTCCATCGGTATAGAGCTCGAGAGAACGTGGTGGTACGGCCAACCACGTTTGATTTGCAGCACCTTTCCACTCCCGCATAACTTGTTGGAGGTTCAAGAGATAGGGCCCACGGTCACGTATGTTCACAGCCGCCAGTCCCCGCGTGCAACCGTCTTGGTTGTCGGCCGTGAAGCATTTCTGCACTTTCTCCTCGCTCAAAGCTCGATCCAGTTCATGATCCTTGCAGTCACCTCGAGAAGCACATCTGGCACGATCAAGTGATAGAAGCTCGAACCTGAAACTCAGCTGGGCCAGCTCGCACAAAATATCCCTGACGAGTTGTGGATCTTCCAACTGAGACATCCATCTCTGCTTGCCTCTCCATTCGAATTGGATATCGCTGCGAGTGACGACAGACTCGTTGATGGTCACACCGGATCGACGAATGCACATTCCCAAAGCCTCCTGCACGATATCTCGCTGCTTTTGGGTTGTGGTTTTAGCAGACTCCGAAATCTCTCCCTCCTCGTGCGTAATCCCATCGGTGTGCGTGTCTAGTGCAGCATTTCCAGTGATTTCCAGTGCAAGAAGTGTTCTCCAAAGTTGAGCCCTCCACAAGGGTGGCGGCTGTGAGGCATCGTTCGCGCGAAAGATAAGTGCACTGCGGTACTTGAGCCAGCTGGCTAGATATTTATTCCGCTTTGTAGCCGGGACATTGAGGAACAAACCCATCTCGGGGAGAACGTACCCGGCCACAGCTTGTCGTCGAGGTTGATTTCTGTTGACCTTGGAAAGGCCGGCAGCCCATGCATCAGGAGTGGGAGGTGCAAAGTCCGATACAAAGACCTCGAACTTGTCCCTGTTGCTCCTTATCCCTTGGCCCAATGCAGATGTGGAACCATCCGCAGGATCTTATAGGTAAGGGCGTCAATGCTAACACTCCAAACGGTATTGTGCTCAAGCCTACCATTCACAGCTTCCGCCATTTTGGGTCTCCGCACCGGGTCCTGTCCACGAGTATCCTTCTTGCGCTTAGGTGGTGCTTGAGTAGTGTGATCGCCTGGTGGTAGTATCTGAGGTAAACCCAAAGTAATGGAGGAGATGAATATTCACTTACCTCGCCTTTTCTGCGGCAGGAGTGTTGCCACAAGACCTGTGGTAAGCTGAGCCGACTTGAACGGATCTCCCCACTGGATCCCTCGACTTGTGTATTTCTCCAGGGCCTTTATCTTCTCCATAACATCCGCACCTACGTATACCGGTTCTTCGCCGTCCATGGGCTCGAACGACGCGTACCCAGAGGGTGTGGTCACCGCAGCATCCTTCATGATAAGGGTGGAACTGTGATATCGACGATCACGAACCACCCACACCGGAATTCCCGCATTGAACAAATGAGTGGCGGACTTTTCGTCGACCACAAAAGCGCCCATCAACTTCTTCGCATCTGCGTGACCATCCCAGCTTGGCAATCGTCCTTCCATGCGTGGTTGATATACCTCCACCCAATCCAATGCGGCCACTAATTCAATATAGCATCGTTGCATGAAGGAGTACACACAGCGTGCTTCGTGGCAGGTGTGAGCAAGATCGGTGAGCACTCGATAGCTTCTGTTGAGATGGTATTTCAGCACCGCAGCGTATTTGTTCGGTTTTGAGTTTGATGCGCTGGCGGCGTGAGTGTCGAAACGCTTGTTGATATCTTCAATATCGTTCAGATGTCTGAGGACATAAGGATTATGCAGCTTGCCAACACCTGTGAGGACACCCTCTTCCGCATTGAAAGGCACGTCGTTCGGGTCCTCCCACCAATCACAGAGTGGGTCCGAGGGATCTTCTGGTGGTCGTCGAATAACTGAGTAGTGGCAGCGGTCTTCAAAGAAGCGTTGGGGCCAAAGAAGGGGATCGTCTTGAGCGAAACGGTAGTCCTTCCGACGGCGAACAATCCGTATAGAGAGTGGTGGTTCATACAGAACCGTCGTGTTCGGGGACGTTAGAAATATTTCACTGGTTGGACCTAAGAAAGCTCCGATGAGCCCTTGCCACGGTTTTACTTTGACTGCGGTGCAACGGTTTTTCAGTATTTTCAATCACAGAAAGATTGTGACACACCATTCTCATCTAATTGTACATCTCCTAGTCGGTTGACGGCGGAAACTGATGAATCACTCTAGATTGAATTTATTCAGATCAACGAGATACGATTCGATACGCTGATCACCCACAGAGCTTGACGGACGTGAGGTAGAATCCTTGAAAATGCAAAGTAGATTAATTAACGACTTTTCAAGGGGGCAAGCACAAGACGACACCAGAGTCGCGTTACTTGTTACAGCAAGAAAAAGTACGACGCCAGAGTCGCAAATTCGAAAGTGACTAATGGTTGCTCACCATGGACACAAGAAGCTTGAACGTGAAAGTAAGAGACGAAGCTTTATGTTGTGTATGTAATGGCTAACCCTCAAGATTGGCACATGATCCATGCAAACTTCTTTGTCCTCCACCGTTGTGGACGATGAGACCAACACTGGCGTCAATCTACTTAATTTTGCTGTGGACTATCCCATTTTATTCACGGAACCAAAATCATCTGTGCGTTACACAATTTCCCGACATAGAAAATGCCTCCGACGGTCAAGAGCAGACCATGTGACTCAACCCTAGTAGATTAGTGCTAGGGTTAAACCGTGTTTGATCCCACTTTCATCTACTCTGTCCCCGAAACAGTCTCATACTCTTGGACACGTCTCATCTCTCCTGAACACTGACTTTGGCGTCAGTATCTACTAGAACTCAGGTGTTCAGTAGTAGCACGGAATGCCTCCCCAGGCCACATCTACGCTAGCACTTCTGGCACCCAAAGAATGGACGGATGTCCACCTCCTGCCTTGGACCGCGTCAGACTATACTGGTGAGGATGTCGAAGGATTGCTATCAAAACTGCCTTCTGAGTTCAAGGTGTGTGTCCACGTTTCCTAATGAGCATACTGATCACCAACTCTACTATCCCTCTACCATCCTCCGACCAGACTTCTGCTCGAACCTTTTTCACGGATGTGTCCAAATCGTATGGCAAGTCCTCAGAGCGGAATCTTTCAGTTCTCGTGGCCTTCGACATCAAGCGGAAGACAGGCGGCCGACGAAAAGCGGTGGAGACACTGCTCAACTATATACTCATTGACCGACTTCTCTCTTCGACCAGTGCAGCAACTACTAGGCCTTTGGAGAAAGTGGAACGTACGAGGTTCACCTTGAGCTCGACAGAACGTGCACTTTTGGTACGTGGCACACAACCCCCGACAGCGTAGCCTAACCTCACGTTCTCCCAGTGCGGGTTAGAGGAGCTTGGTTCCTGGCAACATGAGCTGACAACGAGATCTGCAGAACTTGAAGAAGCGGTACAGAGCCAGCAGCTCAGTGTGACGCAGACTGTGGACCAGAACAACTCAACGCGTTTTCAGCGCCTTCTCACCACCATGGATGGTCGAGAGACGTTGATCAAGCTGCAGGTTTCGCTCCTGAACATGGAGTCTGCGGCGTACTATCTTTACTCCCTCAGTCAGGTCGGTTGAAGTCTGGCCCCAGCAGATACGCTGGATATCTCATCCTACTCTTCACAGGGTCTTTCCGACTTGCCAAACACCTCTCGCAAGATTCCCTCAGCCAAGATTCGTAACGCTTTTCATTACGCGATCACTGTGTCGCCTCTGGTACTACTCATGGGGCAGGCCATGCAAAATCGGGCGCTGCCGACTGCAACTGTGAAAGTACGTCTACCATCTCCTCCTTGGACACACCGTTTAACTCTAGTACTTAGGTATGGTACCACTTGGGTAATCAGAGACCTCCAGAGTTGGCCATGGTTGAGCAAGCCTTATGGCAGCAAATACTTCATATGGCTCTGGAAGAGAAATCTTCTGAAGCCGCACTCCATGACTTTTTGACTGCGTATCGCGCAATGCACCCAGTCGCTGGGTGGTCACACCAGAGTCGGAACTTTTTCCGGAAAGAAACTGGGGTTGATCTTGAAGAATTTTGCGTACGCTGCAGACAATTGCGAGCTCCGACGCCCTTTCCCGACGACCAGGCACTGCCTGCTGTTCTTCCTGATATAAAGGGGGCTTTTATAGTCATGGAACCGCGCATCGACGATGAAGCAGAGGATAACATTGCTGCCGAAGGACAAGGAGTTGGGTCGTCACCCACATCCCATACCGGTGTCACATCATCAGTATCCAGTTCATCGGAAGACGCAGGTAACATCATCAATGGGGATCCGAGCACTCAGACGGAACCAGCTGCAACTCCCACCTTAGACCCCACGCGTTCATTACACTCCCAAGGTGATGGAAATGTCATTGAAGACACCACTCCCAGTCCCATATCACGCATGGACGTAGATCCAAACTCTTCTGCACCTGCACAACCTCCTGCTACTTCAACCTGTTCAGACCCCTCAGCTTTTGTGGAGGACAGTGGCGTTGTGGATGATAACGCTTCCAAACCGACAAAGATAGATGGTGTTGAACCTATGTTCGGCCCTGCACTAGTCGATGGAAATTCGTCTGCGCCACTCCCTACTTCTTCGGCATCAGGTCCCTCCACAGCTTCAAACAATGCAGATGAAGACCACTCAACACAAGATAGGAGTTCGAGTGTTGCAATGTCGCCTCTGTCTGCCCCAACGAAGGATCAGGAAGCCCCGAATGACGAGTCACAGCCGGTAGAGATGGACGTTGATGAAGATTTGTCTGCACCACTCCCTGCAACTCCTGCATCAGTTATCTCTACTGCTTCGAACAATGCTGATGCACCACTCCCTGCAACTCCTTCTGCATCAGATCTCTCTACTGCTTCAAATAATGCAGACGAAGACAACTCACCACAAGATATGAGTTCGAGTGTTGTAACCTCGTCTGAGTCGGCCCAAAAGTCACAACCTGTAGAGATGGACGTTGATGAAAATTCGTCTGCACCACTGCCTGCAACTCCTTCTGCATCAGATCTCTCTACAGCTTCAAACAATGCAGACGAGGACCACTGCACACGAGATACGAGTTCTACTTCCTCTGAATCGCCCCAACGGAAGGAAGTTGAAGCCCCGAATGACGAGTTACATTGGATAGACACGCAAAATGACCCTGTCATCGAAGGTGAATCGATCCAATGTCCGCACTTCCGTTACTAATAAGTCTGCTTAGATTCAGGTCGTGCCTTACGTAGCAAAACCAAGGCTGCTCAACAGAGCACTGATGCCCAACAGACGGTTCCAGACAGCCACGCAGCTGTATCTGACGGGGAGGAGAAGCTGAAGAAGAAGCCGAAGAAAAAACCGAAGAAGCCGAAGAAGAAGCCGAAAAAGAAGAACGACCAGCCCCAGAACGACAAAGAGAAGATGGTGCAGGATGGGAACGCTAAGGCAGAGCCATCACCGGTAACAGACGATGTCCTGGGCGTCGAGTCGCACACGGAGTCGGGTATCAAGAGACCTCCCCTCTTGTCCGAGGAGCCTCCTGATCGTGAAGTAGGTGTTTGTTCGCGTGAGACCCTAACTGGCTCTGATCATTTCCGCAGATATTTATAGGAAAAACTTACCTCATCCCCCACTTTATGCCGGACAAGGCCTCTCTGGTCTACGCCCCTCACCGCTATGAGCTGGAAGATGTGCTGGACTTCGAAATGTTGGCCACTCTCTGCCGTGCCACTTGTAGCGACAGCTTAAGCCCACGGATCATCGATGCAGGGCTACCTCCAACTAATGATAATCCAACTGTACCAGAACGAGCACGAACCTACAAGCAAATACTGGCCATGCCATTCCATCAACTGCGACATGCTGCAGGCGATCTGCAGTCTCTATTCGGTAAAAAACCTCTTGTCATCTTCAATGGACCTCACTCAGTGGATGGTCGCACGATGGAGCAGACACTACGATCGCTTGGCAACACGTTATCCCGTCGTACGGTTCATGGTGTGTATCCGCGTTTCCCTTTCTCTCAAGTGCCTAGAACTCACTACTACTCCGTCAGATCTCTCGCTCAGTGGCATCTCGGACGAAGCGGACTACGTGCATCGCACGACTACTCTATCCCGAGTCCTCGCAGAAATACAGCGTCCCAATCCTCGTCCCCTCAACGTGCTGTCACTCCCGGGAACAGTTAACAACACTTGGATTCCTTATGGACTGTCAACTGACGATGTCGCTTACCAGCATTGCAACGACATTCGTAAGGCAAACACGCCTGCGTTACCGACTTTCGTAGAGGACCTCAAGTGGGGCCTGTTCGGAACGACGCAATCATTTCACCGCGCACACGTTGATGCATGTGGTTTCGGCACAGTGATAGGATGTGGCAAAGGATCAAAGCTGGTGTACATCTTGACGCCCCCTGATACCAATGATTGGAGAGAAGCCGCGTCCTTAGAATTTTTTCGAGGGCTAAAGTTCAGCGGGGAAAACAGCCTGGGCTGGGAGGTAACGCTGGTTCTACTGCGGGAAAGTGATCTGATGTGAGTGTGATTGCTATGTTTGTTTTATTGTGCCCTCACCTTTTCCGCTCTAGTGTGATGCCCCCACTGACTGTTCACTATGTGGTCACTCCAGAGACGGCGATGTGCTACGGAGGTCACTTTTATTGCATGTCTACCATGCGCCGTACATGTTGGGCGCTTTTGCACATGGTTCACCGATCCGACGAGTTTACCAATACTTCTCACGATTGTCACCGCGAGATACTCACTCGCATCGTACGTTTTTGGCACGACATGATCGTATCGGAAGGTTATATTGCACAGTGTCTGTCCTCCGAACCGCTCGCCGATATCCCAAACCTCCTCACATTTACCGGTATCCTCGATTTCTTGCACGTCTTGAACATCATGGATTTTGGGAGCGCCCTCTGGGCAGAACGCTATACGTCGGCCAAAACCATACCCCAAAGGGATGCTCTGCTGTACGCCTCCGCGCGGGAATACGGCAAACAAATCATGGATTGGTTAAAGGGCTCGGGGTGGCATGTGCACCGGTATACGCTAGACCCATCCACCAACGAACTAGTAGTCCAAGCCAAGGTTTCCATTGACGACATTCGTTCCTCCTTCATGGTCCAGCAGTGTGCCACCCTTCTTCGACAGGCAAAGGAATGCAGGATTCCAACTCAGTCACACGTCAAGACAGCTTTGAAAGCAGAGTTACTCAAGTCAGTACCGAATGCTTGGCAGGATGTGGAGACTGCTCTCAGGTCGGATGGCGATGTGTTGTTGAGCAATGGCTTTGTTTATAGACCTTCGCATGCAGAGTCCTACGTCTGGGCTCATGAATGCCCTAAGCAGGGTCCATTCTATGTAGTCAATGGCGATCGGGATCGGCCCGACGATCACACATACCGAAGCCTGCTGGAGGGTCTGGGTCTCAGAATGCCGCCTCAACAACCGCGCGGAGATGAATATAGTTCCCCCTCGGATTCTGACTCAGATTCAAGCTCGGATGAGGAATCAGAGGGAGTGGTGGATTTGTCAGAGAAACGAGTTGAGCTGGGCAAACGACAAAGGTCTGCGAATGAATCGGACAGTGATGAATCGGACACGCCTTTATCCTGGAAAGGCAAGGGCGAACCACCATCTCACAGACAGATATCGAAGAGGGGAAAGCACTGTTAAATATATACTTCCGTGAGACTTTGTAGTCTTTAGTTAACATCAACTGTATTTCTGGCTAATAATACAAGGGCTGGCGGCCTTTTGCATGAGTGCAGTTGTCTGAGGTATGAGCGCTTACCTTTGTCACGTGAGTCATGAGACCCGAAGGTTTGGGCAAAAAATTTCCGCTTGACGATGTTCTCAAATACATCCAATACATCCACTGACTCTGGCGTCAGGCTATATCTGAAGACTTTGGTGTCTCGGGTCATTTCTTTATGCCCTCAAATATCCCGCTTGACGATGCTCTCTAAGGCACCCACTACATCCACTGACAGGGGAGTCAGCACACGACTGAAGGCTTTGCTATCTCGACTCACTCTATGCAAAAAAACGACTGAAACGGCTACGGATCAGAATGTTTTACTCCCTGACAACGCAGCAGTGGAACAGCGAAAACGACAGGATACAGCAATAACCACGGATGGTGTAAACTTGGCCGCTATCCAGAAATCGGTGACAGGTAAATCGTGGGCTTCCTACCTCTACAGCCATAGCTTATCTTCTTATGTAGATCTTCGATACGCGTGCTGTCAACTGGAACGGGCTGTTTGTACGTTCCTGCAGCATTCAGTCAACCAATCTGTGTCGCTAATACGGCCAGGAAAGTCTCGCTGGACCAGGATAGCACGCCAACGAGGGGTCTAGGTGAACATAAAAACGCTCTGGTTTGTGGCACGTCTCAAATATCTCGTTCAGGCCGGTCAGAAGACAGAAGACGCATCCTGACCTTTACTCGTAAGTTCCCTATAAACGCTTGGCGATTGCGTGTCTCATCCCTTAGCAGGATACCTCTCCCTCGCTATCGAAGCCATCGAAGAAAGGACTACCGGCAGAAATCCCTTCGTTTTGGAAAACATCGCAGGAACATCGCTAGAAAACAAGGCGGTCGTGGTCTTTCGCGGCGTAAAGCCGGGTGCTTTTGAGTCTCTGTGAGTCTAAAGTTGAACTCTAGTTATGCTGGGGGCGCTGAACGTAACCTGACAGCCGTGAAGTCAATACGGTGGATGCCCGAGATACAAACAACCTTATACATTTCTTCGATACCTATACGGAAGCTGCCTTGGCGTTTCAGCGGGCCCAGCAATCCGGAGTGATTGAATGCATCAACCGGGTGTATATTGCGGACTATGACTCTCCGCCGTTACTATCGTTTGTCGTGAGCAAAGGAGCAGTGCCTGGGATTTATGACAGCCTGTACGTTGTTTCACTCAGTGCTTTGGCATGGCTTCACCGATCCCACGCTTTAGCGAAGAGGCTGTCGAGATGGGTCTTCAATGGGATGGAGGCTCGCTGGAGGTTTTCCTCACGCAGGAAGAGGCAGATGAGTACTTTGATTCATTCCGGCCTACAACGTATGTGCTATGTTTCTATTGGTTATTGTCCCCCTAATGGTTAATCAGATCCAACGAATTACGCAGATCTCGGACAGTGTGATTGGGAATGGGTGTGTTCTCAATCGCTGTCTGGCACGCTTGACAACCCATTCGGTTTTCTTTCAATATGTCCGCACAATCACCACAGTAGGAGTGGCCACAATTTGGAAGTCTAGATGGACAATGATCAGTAGGCGGAAAAAAACTTGTAATGTTTGTCGTACATAACCGCATCGGTCATCGGCTTTAGGCAAAGGTTGCAATTCAAGTGAGCAAGGACTTGGCGGACATGATGCTGGTGGATATCAGATTGGGGACGACGGTATCAATCGATTGAAATGGCTACCTGCATCGTGGTGACGATGTTGCGTTCCTTGTGAATCTGGACATAATTCGCATGTAAGGTGGCATGTTTTAGAGACATCCTGTTGAGCTTGTGTTCAGTGGTTTCGTTGGTCTAGCGAAGGGCACATCGGTAAATGTTAGATTGTGAAGGGCCAAAGGAGTGGTGGCGGTTTCATTACCTTCTTCAATGACTGGATCTATATCAGCAGGGTGACGCAGGGGTGTCAGCAAATGAGGTATGTAGGAACAAACCACGTACTTCAATGATGAGCCCGTTCATATGTTTATCTGAACTGTTATCCACATCTGCGCCACTCGCCAACTTGTCGTCAAGCTGGCATGGAGGATTGACGGGGGAGACGTGTTGTGGAGACTCTGCGGAAGAGACAGGCGCCAGTGGAGAAATGGACGCAGTGTGCTCGATTTCTGGTTCCAGCTCCATCGTTGTAGCAAAGTATTCTCGGCGTTGGAGGTTGTCCGAGTCAATGTCCGTCCTTTGCGTGAGAATTTCCCACGCGAGCTTCAATCTGGACATCGTCTGGACACTAAGTTTGTGGTTGACTTTCATCCCCCCATCTGCCGTAGCCCGCTCTTTGCCCAGCTTTTCCTGCAGCGATGGTGGATCGGGAGTTGCCCGCGCATAAAAACACTAACAGCAGGCTCACAGACGCGTTGAAAGAAGAGTTCTGTCGCACGTACAACCGAAGGTACAAAGTGTTAGAGTGGATGAAATCAAATGAAAAAAAGGTATGTCATGAATGAGAGGCCATGATATTCTCACCGTGATTATTACTCAGATATGCAAACGATGCAAGGAGAAGAACCTAGATTGCATTCACCCTAGCCCTGGCTCAACCCAGTGCACACATTGCAGGGGAGATGGACATTGTTCAAAGACACTGGCCCACAAGAAGTATCAGGTTTTGGAGCTCATGGGCATAAATGAATCTCTGTTTTTAGAGCTCCGTGAGTGGTATGACGCCAAAGCTGACACTGAGGAGGGGTCAGACGCAGAACCTGGGGAGAGAGACACGGTTAAAGAGAAGAGTGTCAAAGCCACTAAATCTACCCCCAGGGAAATCAAGGTGGGTGGAAAGGCGTCTGGGGCATCTATCAGGGCAGGGTCGAAGAGAGTCTCGGTGAGTGGCAGACACCTCTTGGGACAAAGGTTCGCAGTACTGATCTCGCCCTAGAGCGGCGGAGCAAAGTTATCAGGACCGGGCAGTACCAAACGGCGGACATTGGCAGGTTCGGTGAGTTGTGGGGTTTGTCTGTTTTGCAGGCGAAATCTGAATCTTTCCTGACAGTCACGCAATACAAGAAACACTGAATCAGAAGGCGAAGACGAATCAGAGAAGGATGAGCGGCAATTATACCCAACAGTTTCAGTGAGTTTTGTTTGTTACTGGCCCTCTATATGCTCAAACTTCTCTTTCATCGTTCGGTCAGTCAAAATACAGTTTGAAAAAAAAATTGGATTGCGAGCGAACATCGCCGGACAGGGACGTAAAACAGTCGAATAGCAGCTCAGACAGGACACAGAGGATGGCAACCAAAGTCTCAGTGAGTGGCAGAAACCTCTTAGGACAAGGGGTCGCAGTATTGATATCGCCCTAGGGCGTTGGAACAAATTTCTCAGGTGCATGTGGCACCAAAAGGCGGACATTGGCAGGTTCGGTGAGTTGTGGGATTTCTCTGTTTCCAAGGCCAAAGCTGAATCTCTGCTGACAGTCACACAATCCAACAACAAACACTGTATCAGAAGACGACGACGATTCAGAGAAGGATGGGCGGGAATCATACCCAGCAGTTTCAGTGAGTTTGGTTTGATACTGGCCCTCTATATGCAGAACCTTATCTTTCATCGCATCGTTCGGTCAGACAAATTACAGTTCGAAAAGAAAAATAGATTGCGAGCGAACTTCGCCGGACCGGGACGTAAAGGATAAACCATCTCCAAACAAGAAGTGTCGTCAATCCGATTGTGATGGTTCGGACTTGGAAGTGTCGCAGCTCCTCGAGGATGATATTCTGGATTCGCCATTAGCCAGTCCTGTAAGTAACTCAGCTTACAACCAATATTGAAATTGGAGCTAAGTGATCTTCATTCTGACAAAGTCTACCGGGAATTACGCCACCCATAAACCATCGTCTAGCGGCTTCCTCAACCAAGTGAACCAGTCTGCCGGGGTACCCCGCCACGGCTTACTCACTTCTCCTACTGCAGCCAAACAGTCGAAATGGCGACCTAAGAGCCTGTCTGTGGTTCCAGAAACGGCGAGCGAGCGTGATACGAGCGTCAATGGTGCCGATGCCACGGACAATGCAATGCCCCGACGCAAGATGGCTCACTCTCCTAGAGTTGCAAGACCGACTGGTGTACCCCTTTCCAGCAGTGGTAGCTTCAGGCCTTCGACAACGGCGGGGGTTACCAGGCTGCGATGTATCAAGAGAGCTTTCGAGGATGTAACCACGGAGATCCGATACGAGAGGAGCGACCTGCGTACGTGCGTCGACCGTTTAGAGACGACTTTGTCCGAATTGGGTGGGGTAATAGCCGAGATGGAAGGTTGAGAGGTTTCGCTGCACACATTCTTGACCAGGCCCCAGTCCACAGAAAGTACGTTGGAACGATTCTGTCAATGCAGATAATTGTATATTCTCGAGCGGTCCATGTCATTTTTTTTGGTTGTACGCTACATTTACTTGCACACATACATTACTCAGCATCAAGGCTTGAAGAAGAGACAAAAGAAATGTATTCTCTAGAGACATCGGACGACCATGATACATGATTAATTGCAAAGTGAAAGAAACTGGTACTCTTCAGTTGTGCAGCTAGTGTGAACGACCAACACAAAACCCTTGTTTTGCCAAAATTAAAAATAATACAAGCGATGGAGGACGATACCGTCACGGTGTCCAAAGCGGAGAAAAATCAAATAGGAGTTCATCGTCGGGGTAAGTTTCAAGCTTGCACCACGACCCCCACTAGCGCCCCAACTCGGAAATATCCAAAGAAGTACAGCCTCGGTGGACGTTACAACAGGGCTTAGTATGGAACCGCAGGTAGTGGACCTGGAGAAATGGGCGAAAGAGAAGGATCCTCGTTTGATGCGATATCTAAAGCAGGCGTTCACATCTCCTTGTCCCCCTATCTCCTCCTCAAACGACAACGACGTCCTTGCTCGTGGATGGGAGATTGTGGAGGCATTTAGGCATTTCGCGGATTACCTTCGACCGTACAAGGGGGGTCAGCAAGAGCTCGAGTATAGATTTACAGGCCTGTCTCAGGTGGACACTTGGAAGCACATTTTCCGCTGGATGTCATGGCTGGCGGAATGGGGGCCTACTTTCCGCTTCGTTCACAAGGATATGCAAAGACCACCGATCTTCTCAGAGGGTAGTTGGGATGAAGAAATCGCCGGCAGGATCTGCAATTTCCTGTTTAATCTTGGTACCTACCATCGCTATCAGCAACTGTTGTCACTGGCTCGCGCGGAGGAAGGGGTTGGAATCATATGTCGCCGTTTGCTATTGGCAACAGCGGGGATGGGGAAAATAGTTCCAGCGGTAGGACGTGCATTCCTCGCACTGTATGGGAACCAGCTCCAAGACTTCGACTACATATTCCCCGAGTGCGTCGCAGAATTCCTGGCTATCCCAGAGCATGACAATGCCATGCCCGTTATGGTCAATTGTCTGGCGAGTCTCATGCGTAAACGAAGGTTTCTCGACTGCGTGGACGAGGTGCTATGCCTCGTTGTTGTTATGGTAAAAATGCTGCCGCATCGGAGAGGAGAAGCTCTGACGCGCCATTGGTCGTATTGGATGGCGAAAATTGTCTCCTCTTGCGTAGCGGCGACGACACGGGGCTGCACCGATAGAGCAGGCCGGTTATGCCCTACGAATGTCTTACGCGCTATCCTCTTGATGGGCATTCGGTTTCTTGCGGAGGTCGCCCACATCCCGGGTAGTACCGGATGGGTGATAGAAGCCATTGGCGGAGGAGTGCTGAGAGGGATCGCTAGGATCGACGCTCTATTCATTGCGGAGAAACGGCATGAAGAGCGTATCAACTACGAACACCTGGACGCAGCACTTCTCCTCGAGGTTCGGGAACTTTTAGCGATCTATCAATGTCATTTGCTGTCACCATGCATATTGCGTCGAGTTCTGCCAATATTACAGCGCGAGCTGGAATATGACGGTGACGGGGCACGCTTGTGGCATGACTGGAAGTCCCGAGCATTGCACGTTGCGACGATCAGGGCGATGTATGTTGCAACAGCTTATAGTGGTATGGATAAGCGACTGTGTTACAACCCTGGGGTAAGCTCTCCGTCTAGTATGCCGATTATACGTGATTGACACACTGCTTCCAGTGTGAGCGTCAAGGACCACGCCCTGAAGATGAAGACCGTTCCCGTGCATGCAGCGGTTGTTTGCATCATGCATATTGCTCAGAACAGTGCGCTCGTGAGAGCTGGAAAACCCATCAAAAGGGTTGCCGACATTGGCAGGAGGAGAAAAAGAGTGAGTGCCAATCGCCACTTTGGGCTGCAATGGCAAGACCTGACTGCTGTGATAGAAGGGTCTCACGCTATGAAATACGTGGACAAGGGGTTCATTAGATATGTGGTCCACATGGTGCTGAAGCGTCGTGAAAGGGAGCTCACAGCTATTCGGGAAAGGCTGACGGTGAATGATTGTGTGCAGGTGAATCTAACTGATCCGAACGGAAAGTTGTTGATCATCCCGTTCGACGAAGTGCCAGAGGCTGCATTTACTTATTATCCCTCTAAGCCGTTGGACGGGTCTGGCGCTCAGCTCATCATGATCTTGTGCGGAGCTCAAAACATGGTTGTATGGACTTGGTACCGGAAGGAGGATCCAATGCCCCCGATCATTCATTGAAGAGGTTGGGCAGGCGAGATTGGGCGGCGAATCATGGGTGAGATTACTGCTATGTACCGACAGTCGAATTGTAGATAAGTAGAAAGATGATAAGGCGTTTTTGTTTTGCGTTCATATCACGAGCGACAACGCCATCGATCGACCGAGATGCCGGGGGCTAATGGAAACTGCGGTGAACTGGAAAGGGGAGGAGGGACACATTTTCCAATTGGTGGGATTGGTCGTTTTGATGCCGACCGGGGATAAATGGTCGATGGAGGCGCTGGCTGCTATTCCTTTCCCTTTCCGAAGCAGAAGGTATTGCATGGAGTATCCGGAAGAGAATGTCAGCTTCGGTCAGGTTGGACAGGTGCAACTTGAGTCGCTGGAGCGGACGTCGGAACAACAATGGGTGGCTGATAAGAACGGATTTATGGTATACGCGTGGAACAGTCGGTGTTGTAATGGCCGTCGAATTCGAAAATTGATCTCTACGGCGACCGATGCGCCACGAGGATCACTTGAGAAAAGGGTATTTAAGGTGCGGTTGGGATTTTCATGGACTGCAGCCGTTTCAGCGATGGATATCACCAACTTCATTACAACTGCACGGCGAATGACCGTTCAGCCAGAGGCTCTGTGAGTGTCTTTTGCCAACGTTTGCGCAGGTCAATAATGACATTCCCATCGGATAGCTACCGAGAAAACGTGCAACCAGGGAGCACAGACGATCTATTGGCGTCATTGAAGGTTGTTATAAAGGCCAATCCTACTCCCTACGGCGGAGAAGAGGTGGAATCGCTTATGAATGATGCCCTGCTGAATTTTCTGGGGGGAGAGGCAGGCTTCGAGTCCTCCTGGGACTTGCCGACGGTGGCAGGGTATAGCGAAACCCAACGACGTTGCCATTTGTGGAAAAGCGCTGCGTTTCCGTCGGGAGAGGAGGGATACACAACATTCAAGGTGAGGACCTCATTCTCCGGCCTGGAGTTGGGAAAGTTGACTCGGTGCTTTCGCAGGTGTACATATCTATCCTGGCGATCAAGCTAAAAGAAGGACCGCGCTTCCTGTTCAGGCCCAGTAAGAGCGGCAAGCAGGAACTTCACGTATTGGTGGATACTGATGCGTATGGGGCATTGCTGGATCCACAGTCCAGCAACGACTGGCTGCAGGCAGAGCTGATCTGCGCCATTGCAGACTGGGAGGCAGGCTATATCATACCAATTGATGACTTTGAATGGTAGAGTTACAGTGTTCGTGTAGTGTTCATTGTGAAATTGTGATAATCAGTCCTGAAGAGCGAGAGCCTACATGGCCGGATGGATGGAAAGTGTTTGGAACTGCGGGAGAATAAAGGAGTGATTGAGCGAACATTGAGGTTCGTTTGACCTACAGTGAAAGTGAGATACACCATAGCATACCAGCGTGGCACATACCAGTGCCAAAGTATCAGTGCCGGGTCGGTAGGATTAGGCGTGTGTGGCTCGGACTGAGTACGGATTCAGCAGGACAGCATCTTCGTGATGCAGAACAGATATCAGCACTAATGTACATTGAGATAAATTGGACATACCATGAGCGTGAAGATCATCCATTTTTTGCTCCAGCTTGGCGGGTGATGTTGGAGGCTGTTGTGGGGAGTATCTATTGTTTTACATTGATCGTACGCAGACAACGCCAGAGTTGTGCAACGAAAAAATGCCTTATCGCCATATCGCAACACCAAAGTTGCGAACCTAACGACATGGAAGTGCAGCGCAAATCTAACCTTGTGCGGATGAGCCCGTGGGAAACACATAGCTAACCCTACCTGTGGACGTGGTAGGGTTTGTTCGGGTTTAGTTCATCACATTCATCACGCTTTAAAATGACTCTGGTGTCATTATGAACGAGAACTCTGGTGTTCCCGTTCAAGGATTGTTGAGTCTCGCGATGACTCCGGTGTTATCTTGAGTGTTCCCGTTTAAAACGTCACCACAATCCTATTTGGCGCGATAGCAAATTCCACTCGGATAACACCGGGCGGCAAAATGATCTCGAGGTCCCGACATAAAAAGGGGGAACAACTTGGAAGGACTTCAACAACGACTTCACCATTCGTACGCAGAAGATGAAGAAAGACCAGGCCAAAAATTCTGCATTGTGGGTTCGTTTTGTATTCATGTTCGACAGAGGCTGAGATAGTAACAGCAAGTTTGATGACAAACGATTCACCTCAAAGCTGGCAGCTGCTATGGATTCTTCTGTGGTAGATCCTTACTCGAAACTGGTTTCGTCGGCTATAGAGAGGATCACGGTGTCGGCAGGGCCTCCGCTTAAGCTGGTTTCGGATCGGGGTTCTGATAGTGTGGGCGAGGGTGAAAGACTGGGCCGAGCGTCTGAGGGTCAGGCTTAGACTAAGGATATGGAGGTGACCTGGTCAGTCGTATAACCTCGTCTGGAATATATTGTAATGACTGACGCGCTACCTAGTTATGTACTACCGCTGCGATATATAACAGATTGGGTTGCATGAACAAGCAGTGTGTGTTGAAAAAAGGACCGTGTTGTGCATCATACCACCTCTTATGAACGAACGCACGGAGCACACAAGATATAATACCTATTGAGGAGGCTGCGAAGAAGAAAGCCATTCAGGGAAGCACAGCATCAAAGTTTGATCCAGAAGTGGGAACTGGTAATGCTTCCAAAATCCTTCTAGTAGTTCCATCCTCGGGTTACCCTGAATCTCTTCTTCATGCAGTAGTCGATACCCGCGAACGTGCCTCGACCGGACGCCACGGAACGTTCATCGTTGGTCGTTTGGCCTTAAAGCACCGGCAGGAGTCCCGCACGATCGTGCGGGCGCTACGCCGTCTGTTCTGCGCGATTTCGGTTCAAAGTCGCGATACGAGCGCACCGGCGTCTACCAGATGTCGAGATTCGGACTTGGCGCCTTTGGAAACGTAGGATGGCCCTGTCCTAGTGAGCGGGGGCGTTGTAAAATTTGGTGCCTTTTGGAATAAAAAGATGTTCGGGGCTGAAACGAGCGAAACGAGCGCGCGGTGGCCTACCGGATATCGATATTCGGGATCAGCTACGTCGGAAACCTAGGATCGCCCTGTCCTAGTGCGCCGGCGCGTTGTAGATTTTTGGTCCTTGTAATGTAAAAATGGCTCGGCGCTTCAAACGCGTGTAACGAGCGCACGGGCGCCTACCGGATATCGATATTCGGAATCAGCACCCTTGAAAACCTAGGGTAGCCTACTCCTGGTTTGTCTGGGTGCTTTCCTTATACGTCCCTGAAGGTGAAGATTTCAGCCAAGTCAGGAGGTGGGGGCATATACAGAATCTGCAGGGAAGGTCATGCAAGTTTCAGGGAGGTGGTGGATGAATCCAGGACCTTTGAAAACTCAGTTTAGTCTTCTCCCTTTTCTCCTGGAGCCTATTACTGATCTCCTGCTCTAGGGATGAGAAGACTCAACCAAGCAGCAGGGCTGTTTTCTGTGTTGACCAGGGACCCATCTTGGGGCTTCAGGAACATACTAGATGGACTCTGCATCCCTGAAAACCCCAGGGCCCCTTGACTGGTTATCCTGAGTATATTCCTGATGTGCTACTGAAGGATGATAGAAGTTAGTAGAAAAAAAGGCAGAAAAAACACAGGGCAACCATAGACGCGCTCAGTACGTTTCCGCGACGCGATTTGCGTTCCGGACGCTGTGGTCGGTCGCCGGTAAGGTCGCTCGCGCCGCGGCGTCGCTCGTTACCTCGTCGTTGGTTCTGTTTTGAGCCCGGGAAAGTTGGCTCAGCTGTCTTTGGCCATCACCAGCAGCATCAAAACCATCCCCTCCTACATTCTGCTCAACTCTTGAACATGGGACCCTCACTGTCAATGATTGTGAGTATATTACTGTTGTATAATGTGTTGGTTGACCCTTCTCCCCTTTTAGCTGGCCTCTATCAAACTGGCAGCAAAGAGGCTGTCTCCCCTCAGCCTCTTTGAAAAAAAGGGAACAATCTATGGTTTTTTACTGGTGGATGCGACTGAGGATGGTTGTTTGATCAAGGTTGGTCGGACTAGTCGTCCGTTGGAGGTTCGGAGGTCGGAATGGGACGAATGTACCATGTTCAGACATAGCTGGTTCCCTGGGTACGAGGTCCGCGCGTCACGTCGCGTCGGTAAGTGTACATCGCCGATTTTGGTACATTTCGATTGACCGTTTCTTCAGAGCGCATGGTACATTTGGAGCTGGAGTCCAGAGGATATGAGCGAGTACCGATATATTGTTCGAGTTGTACGTTTCTTTCCGATCGTTTTCGTTCCGCGTCACTGACAGTCTATCGAGGTCGCCGACGGCACATCGAAATATTTCGGTTGCCCGACAACAACGCTTGGGAAACGATCATCGTACCAATGATCAAAGAGTTTGATGAAGAATCTGCAATGTTGAATTAGCTCTCTTACCGTGTTTTCGTTGATGCCTCTTGCTATCTTGTTGCTATCGTTTGTTGTATCTCGTATGTAGCGATATTCGTCTATGTGTTTGACGGTGAAATGTCTATTTCTTGGTGTAATTATGATATATTCTACGGTACAAACGCAATCAGGATTGCGCCGGATTCTCGGAGATTCTCAGATTTTATTCCTAGGGCGAGTTACACCCCTCTCGCAGAATCCGCCACTCTGTCAGAATCTGGCATTGCAAACGATCTATCACTCTGCGATCTTCCGGGAGATCGTGGCATAGGTCAAAGCATAATCTGACATTCCACGAGAATGCCGGATGAGAGTTCACCCGAACCTCAGATTCGCCGAGAATCTGGTAGAATCTGGCATAATCTGAGAGATTCTCCCGACCTCTCAGATTCTGACGGTTCGGGTGACAATTCTCGATTTTTGTCCAGTGGCGTACACCGTAGGAAATATTACTCGTTGCGATGAGTTTTCGAGTTCGTTGCACGCTGACTGTACGCACAAAGAAGGATTCAGGGGTAATTGAGAAGTTGGCCTGACGATGTTGGTGTTTTGCATATGGGCTACAGAGTTGATATTATGATCATATCTTTTATTGATTGAGTTGTATCCACATGCTTGCGTTACTCTGGGAATAAGGATGAAGAATATAGCTGTTCAGACTGCTTGCGAGTCTCAAATGCCGGGTGCAGAACATCCAAAGAGGGTGTTGAAAGCTGTGAAGACTAGAGAACGGCGGCGCACAACAGCTTCCACTTTTACAAATAGTGAGGAGATCGTGAAATATTTGATAGTAGAGTTTAAGAGGCTCACCGTGAAATAGTTAAAATCCTTCTAAAGTGTCATCACGTTGAGCGCCAAATTTCAACATGATCATTTATATGACGCATGATTCACAATCCGGGTTCCTACCAAGGGACGACCAAAGAATGACTGGCAACCAGTCGGACCTAGCTGAATGCTGTTGAGCCTTGTGAGAAACATCTCAGCCTGCCATTTACCACTTGATCCTGAGCGTGATAATTGTGACCAAACGTATGAAAATTCACGAGGTACTCAAAGACAAGTGTCTACAGAGTGTAGTAGAAGTTATTGTCCAAGAATGATAGTGTATTTATGAGTGTTTCTAGTATCGGAGTCTGAATATAAACGATTGTCAAGCAGAAGATTTAGCGACGAGCGGGAGGTGGTGGTGGTACCTGGCCATCTTTGGGCGGAGCAGGCCCATCCTTGGGAGGTGGGACTTCCTGGCGACGCTGAGGTGGCGGAGGAGGAGGTGCTTGTCCGTCCTTAGGAGGTGATGGAACCGGAGAACCAGCAGGCGGAGGAGGTGGAGTATCAGCACGACGCTGAGGTGGCGGAGGTGGCGGCGCCTGACCATCCTTGGGAGGCGAGCCTGCTGGAGGTGGTGGTGGTACATCCTGACGACGCTGTGGTGCAGGAGGAGGTGGTACCTGACCATCTTTGGGCGGAGCAGGCTCGTCCTTGGGAGGAGGAGGTACTTCCTGGCGACGCTGAGGTGACGGAGGAGGTGGTGCCTGTCCATCCTTAGGAGGTGGTGGAACTGGAGACCCTGCTGGAGGAGGAGGAACTTCCTGACGACGCTGAGGTGGTGGAGGTGGCGCCTGGCCATCCCGAGGAGGTGCGGGAGTCTCAGCAGGCGGAGGAGGTGGAGCATCAGCACGACGCTGAGGTGGCAGAGGTGGTGGCGCCTGACCATCCTTGGGAGGTGAGCCTGCTGGAGGCGGTGGTGGGACATCCTGACGACGTTGTGGTGCAGGAGGAGGTGATACCTGACCATCTTTGGGCGGAGCAGGCTCGTCCTTGGGAGGAGGAGGTACTTCCTGACGACGTTGAGGTGGCAGCGGAGGTGGTGCCTGTCCGTCCTTAGGAGGTGGTGGAACTGGAGACCCTGCTGGAGGAGGAACCTCTTGACGACGCTGAGGTGGTGGT
Source organism: Paramarasmius palmivorus (assembly GCA_037176845.1). NCBI lineage: Eukaryota > Fungi > Basidiomycota > Agaricomycetes > Agaricales > Marasmiaceae > Paramarasmius > Paramarasmius palmivorus. Next base: position 5,265 of record JAYKXP010000279.1, on the reverse strand, counting down.
GGCGCTTGTCCATCCTTTGGAGGAGGCGGGACCGGTGAGTTAGCAGGTGGAGGAGGAGGAGCATCACCACGACGACGGTTGCCTGGAGCCGGAGCTGGGGGTTGGCCATCCTTGGGAGGAGGAGGCACTGGAGATCCAGCAGGCGGAGGTGGAGCGTCAGCACGACGGTGAGCTGGAGCAGGAGGTGGGTGAATAGGTGCTCCTACACCGACGTCAGCGTCAACCTTGACACTCAAGGCGTCAGTGCCGGGCTGAACAGGGAGCTAGAATGATTGATTCAAGTTAGCATAAGAAATAAACCAGACAAGTTAGATTTACTCACAGCAAAGGCGTATGAAGCCATTGCGAGTGCAAGGAAGGCAGGTGCAAGTCGGAAAGTCTTCATGTTTAGTGAAAGAGAGAGTAGAGTCGAAAAAGAACTGGTAGTTGTTGTGAATCGATGAGAAAGTAGTTTGGTGAAGAATATCGTCCAGAATGACGAGCTTTTATACGAGTATCACCTCCTCTGGTTGAGCGGTCCATCGCTCGAAGGCTAAGCTGCGGATGGAGCAGGCGACGGATTTGAGTTGAAGAGTGACGATAACATAACACGGAGATATCGCTTGTTGCGATGAAGTTTCAAGTTCGCTGCGCAGCCGACTGTACGCACAGAGAAGCATCCTGGGGTAATCAAGTTAGCCTGACGATGTTGGTGGTGTGCGCCTAGGCTGCGCAGAATGGAATGCATATTACCTTGGATTCTAGGGTGCACGTTGACTGAGACTGGGGATGCATCAAAGCCATATCCACATGCGTATGTTCCCAAAGGAACATAAAGGATTCATCAAGTGAATCCTAGACTGCGAGAGGCGACTGTCGAACCTCCAAAGAGAGCGATGAACGCGATTCCGATTCTGGCGGAGATTAATGTGTTATGTGAGGACCAGAGAGTTATTTTTGTGGCTTTGAACTTGAACAGGCAATTATACAGCGTAGTGATGGTTCTTCTCTCAAGTTCATAGCGGCTAGCGAGGACGATGGGTCGGGCGTGTTCGATCTTCCAAAGCTCGCAACAGCTTTTGTCTATAAAAATAGTTAGGAGACCGCCAATTATTTGATACTAGACGTAACACGGCTCACCGTGAAGTTCAAGAACTCCCCAATCCTTCCTAAGTGTCGTCATGTTAAATGTCAAATCGAAACGTGTTCTTTTCTATGACCCGACCCAGAAATGAACGACAACGAGTATTGCTGTCTGGGGCCTAGTTTCATGCAATTGAGGCTTCTAAAAAAACACCTCAGCTGGATGTATGTGCGAGTCGAGCATCGAGCTTCGCGGTGTTTTCCAATTTGGCGTAGTGCATCCCGAGTTCGTTGTCTTGATTCCTAGATTCTTGGACCTCAGCGCTCAACATTTCCAGGGTTAATGACAACAACACTTACCTGAGCCATTCCCTAATCTCAGACCCCCATTTCTTTCTTCAATCGGTGTCGACTATGCTATATGTTGAAAATGAAGGCCACCCGATGATCTGTTTGGAAGACTCCCTTGCTAGAACTGGACTTTGAACAACTCTGGGGGTTCGAGACAGGCATATCTGAGTTAAACGTCGTGGAAGGATGGAGCTGTCCATGGTTGTTGGTGACAGCCTTGGTGAAACCAGTAAGCGCCCACACCTTCGCACTCTCGCGGACTCGCTACATACGATCTCATTCGCTCTTACCTGTCTGAAATCCAGAGCCAGAGCTTGATTCGGATGATCAGTATCGAATGGTCATAGATTTATCGGCGAGTCTGTTGACTAAAATGTTATATTCCTGCTTGTACATTCACAACAACAAACACAGTCTGAGTTACAGCGATGTACGATACAGCTACTCTGAGTTATCAGCAACCCTCAGAACAACTACTTCTTTATACATAACTCTGCGTGTCAATCACCAAATCACGCCCATCTCCCGAATACCACCACACCTGCGCAGTCAGAGCCATCAATCCGCACCCCAACACCAAGACAAATACCGGCGGCCACACCCTCGACAACGCCTCCATGGCGGCACCCATACATATGATATGCAAGATCCCACAATAAAACGCGCAGAATGAAGGTATCTTGCACAAAAAATGGTTGACATCCAAAGGTGCGTTATGGTCGATTGACGGGATCGCAAATCCCAGTGCAACAAATCCTCCGAGAACGCCCAAGCAGGCCTCGACACCAACCGTAGCTCCGATGGGAATGGTTGTAGCGGACTCCAGGGTAAATACGTAGAGCGTTGTGTCGATGACGATGAAGGTCACTGTTAGGGCGAACAATCGGATCCATTTCATTACGAGGTCCCAGGTTTCCCGCATTTTCTGAGCTTTGAGACTTCTAGCAGCGTTTTGAAGACTCGATGCGGGTGATGGAGGTGCACTATTATTATTGCCATTCCTAGTATCTGCGTTTTTCGAATGTTCGTCAAGAGCAATTAAAAGATTAAGAGCGACTACGCACTGGCCCCGGTATGGCTCTGTCCTATGCCATGCCTTTGAGTTTGTTGATTCCCTTGTGAGTGGTCGTCAATAACCTTGGCTTTAAAGTCGATCCGTTAGCTGGACATCTTAATGCCTAAAAACTGCTCACCCATTTCCGACATTTCCTCTTGAACTCCAGAATTGTGCAGTAGAGGTTCGCTTTCTTCTTTTGAGGTGCGACTCGTGCCCATGTGAACCATTCAATGGGAGTGCGAAGATATATTTAAAGCGGTGGGGAACCTGTGTTTTTATACCAAGGCCCGGACGTTCCGAGTCAAGAGCCTTTCCTATAGCTTTTCCATTTTCGCAATTTTGATCTACAGGGAGAATGTTGTGGTTTTGAGGAGAGAGAGAACTGCCGCGAGCTAGAGAAAGTTGAGAAAAGGTGTGCATTTGCGTCGTTGCAGAACAAGAAGCGAATGGGCGCCCCTGAGCACCGAGTACCCAAATGTAGTTCACTGCTTCTGACTGGGACTGCGAGGTATGGAACAGTTAAACATGGTATTCAATGGGCCATGAATGTACAGTGCGAACAGCTACAGTAAGAAAAATCCTCAGCTAATACCTCTTTCCACATCTTCCTGCTTCACACCACCCCAAGAATACCACCATGCCAGCCCAGTCAAGCCTACCAACCCGACGACCAACACCCAGACCAGTACCTGCGGCCATACATCCATCAACGCGTTAATGACCGTCACCACAGAAATGACATGTAACATCCAGCAATACAACACGCAGAGGAGCGGTATCTTTGACGAAAACGCCTTCGGATCTACAACTGGGTACTCTTTCGACTCGGGTGGCATGAGACATGCTACGGTTATAACACCAGCCAGACCTATTAGAAATTCAACGATGAGGATGGTACCGAGAGGGACGATTTCAGTGACGGATGATGGGGTGAAGATCCAGAGTGTCAAATCGACGACGAGGAAGAGAGCAGTAAGAGAGAACCAGCGGATCCATTTGGTTACGAGGTCACAAGTTTCTTTTTGTCGGGCTCTCAACGTTTCATCGGCGTTTTGGGCTGCGACTGGGGAAGCCTGTGGCATGTTGATATTGCTTGCATCACCTATATCTCAAATGTTTGCTGAGAATCCTGATAGAGAAGACAGCTACTCACTGGCGCTACTAGCTCCGTTGTTACAGTGCTGTTCAACATCGTGGACTGGAGCTTGATAATCCCCTGGCGTAAGAGTTGCAGTATCTGATTCGTCTCCGTCTCCGTCGTCTTTGACAGTAGCTTGAATCGATAGGCCATTAGCTAGACGATCACTAAAGAGAAAGAAAACTACTCACCCCTTTCCGACATCTCCAGCTCATCGTCTTTTCCATCATCGTGCATCAAAGGCTGAGTTTCTTCTCTGGAATTGCGAGCCATATCCATGCTAACCATTGCAGCGAGAGCAGGCGATGTGGCTGGTATCTTAATCCTGGGCTTTTATAACAAGGACGGCTCCGAGTCAGGAGCTTTTCTAGTTTCCCATTTGAAATCGACAGGCATAAAGAAGAACAGAACACAGGATGTTATGTCGAAAACCAGTGCATTCGAGTAGAGCGGTGGTGTCATAGCTTGTCATGGTGGTTGCAGAACAAAAGCTGTCTTCCGGCATTTTGCCAGATCGGGCAGTGCATACAACAGTTCTGCTTTGATCATTAACAAGATACATATAGTACATATCTTTGAGCATTCTCTAGTAGTAATAACCATAACTATACGGTTTGTTAAGGTCGACGAGCTTATGCACTACCTTCTCCATCAACATCTCTCCACTCATCATCGCAGTTGTTCGAAACGTCTCACTCATCCACTCGCCGTTCTCAAGCCGCTCCATGTCCCTTCTATACCGTGCAACAGCGTGGCGCTCCACTGCACGTTCGCTCATCTCCTTTAGCTTCTCGTATATAACCTCTGGATTTGGTTCCTCTTTCGCCTTCTTCAAGTCCTCTGCCCAGGAAACCTTGAATTCTTCAAACTCCTTGATCTCTTCCTCCGAAGGTTCCTCTCTATAACGAACACTTAATACGCTCGCCAGCTCGTCAATCAACTCTGCAAGCTCGTCCTCCTCGAACCCGGCGTAGCTCAACCTTTTTATGCGTAGGTACCGGCCTTTCTCCCGGTATTGTCGTTTATAGTATTGGCTATTGACAAACTCATCAAAGTAATTCTTGATGACCTCGGAAAGTTCCACTCGACCAAAACCATGATCGGTATAGCGGAGAGCGAGCCAGGTAAGAACATGGTAGAACGATTCAAGGTCGTCTGCCAATGATGGAGGCGGGGGTGTAGATGTTTCTTGTAGCTTGGCCGACTCGAATTGCATTGTTCCCTTTCAACACCGAGTCAATAACCAGTCGGTATCATGTGCAGAAATTGACGCGTACCATTCGCTGGATTGCACCCAATTCGGAGTCAAGATCTACAAGTATACCGGAGTCGTCATCGGTGATCAAGATGTTCCCAACGCTAACACCACGGTGAAGGATCATCGCTCTTTCATGGAGTTCCGTGTGGGCTACGCTTCATGTCAGTAAGTGCTTGACAAGACATAACTTATGTAGCACATACCATCTACAGCGTCTGCCATCGCTGACACTATCTGCCCAGTATTCTGAAAGTCCACCACCTCTCGACCAAGCTTCTTCACCACAATTCGGGTCCGAGAGGATTGAGGAACACTCGTCATCGTACCCGAGCTCTCCTTTGTATGCATTATCTCTCCAAGGGCCTGGCTCGGCTTCCAGGCGACGCGACCGAAGGGGTG
>JAYKXP010000278.1:0-38806 GCA_037176845.1 Paramarasmius palmivorus | reverse complement strand
GCCATTCTGAGTCATTTTCGAAAGTAGACAACAAACCAACGCACCATAGACATCTTTTTCAAGCGTGGAAGCTTAATCCGATTCCGGAGTCGTGTCTTTTTGATCTTGAGATCCGAGAATGTACGTTCCATTCCAGCTTGAGTTGCAGAAATTGATAGAATTAGAATTGCGAGGTCAGCGAGCTCTTTTGTGGTGTCAACCTTCAGATACTGCTGCCACATTGCAATTGGATCATCACCCTGTAATCACGAGTGAGCTTAAGTCAAAACTGTATGAGCGAAGGCTGAATATATACCTTTACGCGACGAAAATTTTCCTTCTGTTGCTCCCAGTCTAAAAATGGACCCGTCCCACTGAGGTAATGGAAGCAGGCATCGGAAACTTCTTTTTCCTTTTCGAGAAGCTCGCGGTCTAGGTTTCCTTGCTCCTCCGGTGACCGAGGGACCTTTGCAGGGCGAGACTTCACACGGCGATACAACTAAACAAGGTGATTAGTATCGGGTGATTACTTTCTTACAGGATTAATACTTACTTGCAGGACAAGGTCATTTATAGCAAAAGGAAGTGCGTTGGCTTGAGGGCCAAAGCGAGAGATGCCCTCAAAAGGGTTAAGGATAAGTGCCGTGATAAAGAGGGGCTGGTCAAGTGCTTTCCATCGTGCCTCTACCCGTTTCATCATCCCTTTTGCAACTGAGGTTTTGGTGTGCTTCTTGAAGTGCAGAAAAATCCCTGCAAGGGTCAGTAACGCTTGATCGAGGCGCATGGAATCAGTTTGATTCATATTGACACCAAGCACAATTGGCTCAATATCATCAACCACAGCCTTAAGCCGCTTCCAGAACCCGCCATCGTCAATGAGGTCAATATGCGTAGTGGCGTCCTGGGTGAGCTTTGCCTTCTTCTTGGGATTTGACTCAGCGCCAACCTGTCCTGCAATGATATCCGCCCGCCTCTCAAACACAGCTTGTCGCATTGGCTGTTGGAGAAGAAGTAACCTATCAAAGGCTATGAAATGAGTGTTCCAGCGCGTCATATTGGCCACGAGGAATGCAAGGACAACCCCGGGAGGTGTTGATGTTGCTGCTTGAACCTCATTGAATATAGTGCGAACAAGCTGATGATTGAGCAGCCAGCCAATCAAGTCAGTTGCCTCTTCAGCAGTCTGCGCAGCATCAGGATTCTCTTTGAAGTAGTCGCCGAGAATCAATTGAAACTAGGGACGACGTGAGAAGGCCGCATTCCAAAAGAAGGTTCTGTCATTACCTGATGTGCAAGGCATGGAAGTCCGAATAACCACGGTCTCTTCAACACCAGGTCCTTTCTTCCCCGTGCACTTCCACCATCGTTGTCACAACATACAGCAACAACAATGACCTTGTACTCTTCCTCCGACTTGTCAATCATCTCCTCAAAGGACTGACACATGGATTTCCCATCTTTCTTGTGGCCGGTTGCGAGAATAAGGTCTGTGAGATAAGGCTGGCAGAGACAGTGAGTGTCATATGGTCATAAGCAAGTATCACGACTTACTTTATGGTCACAGGTCAAATTTACGCCTTTTACTGAATCCCGAGACTCATCTTTCCAACCATCTGAACCCAATGTTGCGTATTTACCCTGCACCTTGCTCCGAACCTCCTCCAATACCTCATCATATGCTTTTCCCAGAAGCGGGCCACCAATTTGCTTCCGTGAAGGTATAACGTCCACTGCCGTTGACCGGAAGAGGAGGAAGAGCTTGATAACTTCGGGATCCTCAACCCAACGGTCTGGGAGGTTGGCGGAGATTGTTGCGTTGAGGAATTGGTTTTGTATGATGGGTTTATGCTCGACCTTGAATGGTATATCAATTCCACGGAGTACTGGAATCTTTGACTGCTTGAGGTTGGCTTGGATACAGGTGTGTAATGCACGCTTTTTCTTCACTGACTCCTCTAAACCATTGTCTTCATCAGAGCTTGAATTCTCCTCTCGGGACCTCTTCTCTCCGACGGCATTTCCACCACCCTTCAAACCTCTTGCAGCCTTTTTTGCCTCCGAGGAAGCATTTGGACATGGACTAGCTCCGCCTTTTCCCAAAATGTGTGCTATCATTGCAGATTTCTTTCCGAGCGCGGCGCCGACGCCTCGGTCCATAGCTACGACACATTTAGGTCAGTATCATTCATTCCCAAGGAAGCGTGGACTGACCATCAACAACCCATGACTGCGAAGATAACATTTCATTTCCGGCATCATCCAATTCAATTGGCACATTGACTGGACGCTCCTTCTTGATGCAACCACGGCAATGGGCTCGGTTCTGCGAGCTGTTCTGCTTCTTTCCGACGATGAAGAACTCCCATAGTGGCCCCTTAGCTGGAGGCATTGTTGTTGCGACGGCAGGATAGGGTCAGAGCAGTAAAACGTGGCCGGGTCAATAGCTCGGAATAATTTTTGGCATCATGTATTTCGGTCCGGTGTAGTTAGGGTTTCTAATTGCTGTGCTCCAAGCAGCTAATTAGCACAGCAAAGCACATAATTCCTTAGCAGCTAACACTAAATGCTTTGGAAAAGCATTTAGTGTAAGCTGCTATTATGTGCCTTGAAGGCCGCTTTATAGCACTAAGCCATTATGATTTTAGTATAATATAATGATAGATCCATGGTATATTGGAGGAGTGGAGAGAGTATAGTTAGCATCATACACGTGGCCTATTGCATGTCCTTATGCAACACTGAATGTCTATCTGTTTTTTTCTGGCCGCTAGAACACTGTAGGAGCATGTTTACAGATTATTGAACAGATATATGAAGTAATACATCATTTATGTCTATGTGGAAGAGTTGGTGCATGTCCAAAAGTATCTGCAAATGAGGAAATGTAATGATAGGCAACACTATACTTGATATGATAACTTCTGCTGGGGGCTATTGGGGCTTGCTGGAGGGCTATAGAAAGTGAAATCTTAGAGAAAATATGTTCTAATATATCTAAAAGCATTGCCCCGCTTAAACAATTGAGGGGCAGAGAAAATGCAAAAAAAGTGGTATAAACAATATGGTTAATTCAGGAAAATGGCATATTGGTTCTTGGGCTACAGGCCAGATATTGACATGGGGTAAGTTGGAGGACCTAGATATATTAAATGCAAGCCTGGGAACACCAAATAGTATGTGGATTAGTGGGATGATGGTGCTGAACAAATCTAAATACTGAAAATCTCCGAAATTGGAGGAATAAAATTACAGGATGGGATGTGGTGCAGCTGGAGCTTAGATATTGTGGATGAGAGATGATATATATGTCTCCTGGATGGGTTTAGAGTCTTGGGGGGCTAGCTATTTTTTCAGATTTACTACACTCAAATTTGCTTTTTTTCAGATATTGGTAATACTACACCACAGGAAATGAGTGGAATAGGCTAAGACTTGTTTATAGCCCACAATAAAGTGTATAGATAATGACTACATAGCTGCCCAAGCATTCCTGTATGTGCAAAACTTGTTCAAAACCAATGTATTGTACAGTTATAAATACAGGCAGTAATACAATAGCACCTCAGGAAAGCATCCTAAAAAAAAGAAAAAAAGCACCAAGAAAAGTTCAGAATTGAGTTCATGCATCCAAAATACACTTTCCTACTATGAAAGAACATTTTTTGAATACATCTGTATGTTGCTATCCAAAAAATTACATTTTTAGGGGTTTTTTACACTGGAGCATGGGGATTGCTCCTAAAATCACCAAAAATGAATGGAAGACCATTCACTATGCACAGAACAGAAATATCAATTGCCTCCATGAATCCCATGACAGGAATCCATATGCCACATGCATCAATTCTTGCACAATTACAGAAAACATGTAATATGAATGTAGTATTGCAAGGAGTGGTCTGGGGGCTTGGGAAACCTCAAAATTGAATTCAGGGTGAAAAACAAGTCAAGAATACATCCAGGGTTGAAGGAAATCCATCCACAAATGACCTCATTATGCATATATCAAGTTAAATGCATAAGTATATGTGATAAAGTCAACTTTGACATATCTCAAGCTACAGTGATTGCATTCCTTTCAACCCTGAATCATTTCTTAAGTGGTTTTTCACCCTGAATTCAATTCTGAGGTTCTCAAAGCTCCCAGATCACTTCCTATAATACTACATCAACATTACATGTTTTCTGTAATTGTGCAAGAATTGATGCATCTAGCATAAGGATTTCTGTTGTGGGATTCATGAAGGCAATGAATATTCCTGTTCTATGCACAGTGAATGGTCTCTGATCCATATTTATGCATATTTATTATCTGCTTCAGCATGCTTTAGCTGCTAGCACATAAAAGCACAGCAAAAGCAATTAAGCTTACATGCTTTGTAAAGCACATAAGCCTTAGCTGCTTGGAGCATAGCAGTAGCACAGCACAGCAAGCAAGTAGAAACCCTAGGTGTAGTTAACACTTAATTAACACTTAAATTCCATCTCAATCGTTCTTAACCGTTAATGTTAAAATCATCTTAACCGTTAAACGTTAAGAACGGTTAACGGTTAAGGACAACACTGCTGTAGGATGATCGATGGAAGGCTGATATATCGGAATGTTTTAGGAAACTACCCAGCGTGGTCGCGTTCGTCGTGCCACGGTCTGCAAACTCGTTGGGCGATTTGAGCAGGTGGACTGATATCGGATTCAGCACTGTCCATGGATGGAGTCACGGGAATGAAGCTAAGGCCGAAAATTTGGGTGCTTATACACTAGTACTGTTCTATGCTGTGGAATGGGGCGGCAAGTCTCGACCTCTTTGTGCGGAGCGGGTGCGTCTAGGCTATCTAGGGTCATATCTATCAAGGAGATGAATATTGGTTTTGAAGTCTGAAGGCACCTGGTACGTCGTTGGCTTTCTCTTGACAGTCGACCTTTTTCTGAGTCTTCTCGATTTTCAGTATCTATAACAGAGATACAGAACTTAGAAGTGGTTGAAAACACCCATATCAACCACCCACATCTAGTATGCTGCGTACAGGAACTCCGAGCCATCGTCATCCACCTTAGCTCTCCGCTTGTGTAAAAGTCATACCCCATTTTTCTGTCGTCTCTTTGCTCTTATACTGTTCTACAGGCGAGGACAAGGTCGAAGCCCTAACAACATTTTTTGTACCTAGTGATCGGTAAACTGTAATAATGGCCGAGGCGTCCACCGTTGAGGTGAAGAAGAGGCTAGGTATATGAGGAGGCTGCGTCATCCGGAGCTGCAGGTCGGTTCCAAAGCCTGTGGTTTGTCACCTGCTGGCGGTGAATATGTGAAAGATGGGCTTTAATTGAGTCCATAGGACACGAGCTTTGTTAAATCTGACTGTGTTCATTGTGATGTACATATGTAACTACGTTCCAATTGTCATTGTTTAGCTGACACCAGTTGTATGGTTTCAACGACTGGCCATGCCGTTTCGCACCTCTCGATCGTTGAGGGGAAGAACCCGACCACGACAACCTGCTCCCTTGGTGTGGCCCGACATACCATGTCGCAGAGTTTAAGAAGCTCCTTCCTGTGTTCCTTAAAGCGGTGATCTCTCACAACCTGTTTGAGATGCTTCACAGTACATCGCTTCAGCGCAAGGGTTTGAGTGTCCCGTCCTCGGATGTTAAAGTTGATCACAATGACATAATGATTGAGCTTCCTGAAGTCGTCCAGGGGGAGCTCCTCAGAGAAGACGAGTGCAGCGTCTTCACGCGTGATGACCAGTTCTGCTTCCGTAGATCTGTAATTCTTGACGACTTCAGAGATATTGAGTCTGATATAGACGTGCATCAACATGCCGAAAAAGCGAATGTCCATGCGTCCCGGCATTCGACCAGCTTCGAATAATGAGGTATGAGTCCACTATTATAGACCAGACAGTAACATCAGTGTTTACCTTTCCTATATTCTGTTACAATTTTGCACTCTTCTCGATGCCCTGATGACCAGTGACCTTTCGCGCAGGCCTGAGAGCAATAGACGGGATCCTGACACGAAGAGCAACGAAGATATCGCGGCTTCAAGTTATTCTGTGCTTTATCATGTACCCTTTCTCGCAATGGACACTATCACAGGGCCTCTCAGTTCTTCCACAAATATAAATCAGCCATAATGTATTCGCTCACCTGCGTAAATGCGCAAAGTGCCCCTTGGTTGCACTTCATTGCTCCAAGGGATTGGCTAGCTGCAATCATTGATGATTTGAGTATTTTCCACATTTCCAGCAGCTCCCATTCCGGCGTTCTCGACATTAAGCTAAGTTCGACATCCGATCCTAGGATCTTCTTCGTCGTCGCAATGAAACGTACTACGACGGATGGGTACACCACATAAAGGATCATCCGCTCAAAAAACACCTCCATGCTATGCCAGATTTTGCGCAAGTGAGGCCCAACAACTTCGTGATCACCGTATAATCGTTCAGCCTGGAAGATAACATCCATGATACCCGCCTCCAGTGCTTGCGATATCCAGTCTGGTCCCGGTAGAACAGCACCCAAAATCACGAAGCTGATCTCCCCAGACCGAAAGACATCCTGGAGGAGCTCTTCGTCTCCCCAGAACGCTTCAACAGTCTTTGGTTTCGATATGAGGGTTGCTATCATCTTGACCAAGGCAGGGATGCCTCCCAGGCGCAAAAAGGGTAGGGCAGAAGGGTTGCCGAAGCCTAAACACTGTAATATGAGAAGCAGAGCACCATGAACGTCCGGGAACTCGCGCTTTCCCACTTTGTGTGCGTGCTGCGTTACAAGGGTCATATGACGAATTGCGATTCTCGCAACGGTCTCCACAGCGCTCGGACCGGTAGACAAAACTGTGTCCTTGAACTGGTACAAATCATCGCAAGACGTTGCGTAAACGGTTTTTATCATGAGTGTCCATCTTGACCACGATACATGACGGGTCTTCATAACTTTTATCCATGTACGAACTGCTTGTTGACAGATTTTGGGAGCCATGCGTCGCAGGGAGTGACCCTCGGTAACCGCAACGTTGGAGGCGGTAAGGTCAGGGTATGACAGCACCATCGGTAGAACGTTCAAAACGTTATCGTAAAAATCGATGCCATCGTATGTGGTGAGCTCTTCATCTCCAAGGACGTGGTTCTGAAGAAGAAAGTCGACCCATGAACCGACAAGAGGCCAATACTTCTTCATTAATTCGATCGCCTCGTGGCGAGCGCGCCCGAGGTCTGGATCATGTACAGCACATCCAAAGTACGCCAAGGCTTCGAGAACGGTTTTGGCTTCGCTGGATGGACGGGAGACATCTTGGTGCGAAGCAGGCGGTTTTCCGATGCGAAATATGGTCTGGATGGCGTCTATTGCTGAAGCGAACTTAACGTAGGCCAATTCCATGTAGAAATCGACCCGAATGATACGATCCGTCGGTGTCTCACAGAGGACGGGGAGTTCGTCAAGGTACTCTGAGGAATCCATCGACGATTTCTGGTTCTAGAGGCTAGATGATTCAGACATCAGTACCGTTAGTGAAGGACGAAATAATATACCTGCACAGCTTGGCTTGTGGAAGGTGAAGGGAGAGCGTCTGTGCGTGAGAAATGCCGTCAACACCTTTTTCCGCTCAAATTTTCTCCTCTCCTCTCTCCTACGTCCCAACTCTGATGACTCTGGGTCTTCTCACATGGCTGCGACCCTCTCGAGCGAGCTTCTATGATCTCGATGAGCGTCCGTAGATTCGAATCCAATCCGACATGAAAACGATGATAGTTGCGATGTGAGTAACAGTGTTTTTGTACCGATGCTGCAGGTTGACGTGCTGTTCTTTGTCCCATATGATAGCCCAAGTACAGGCCTCGGGGTCTCAAGCCAGTCGGATAAGATGGCATCGAGTAATGGGGGATATTGCAGTGTGCTATCAATGCATTTCGGTCTGTCACTGCGCTTTTATTCGTTTATGGACTCTCAAATCTACCTCAGCTTCACACCTACGCGATACCTCGACGAATGCCAAGATCATCTCCATGGTCAATTAGGAGATTCAAAGAGGCTTGTTCCTAGCGTTATCAGTCTGAGGACTTCAAGACGACACTCAACCTTTAACATTGTTCCAAGCCGTTCCGCAAAGCTTTGGATATTGCAGCTCATCCATCTCCAGCGGGAGGGTATTGTTAAGGAGTGGAATAATGGCAGCTGTATATTGAAGTCGTGGGCTCGAGAGCAGTCGCGCATAGGTGAATCCCTTACCTCTTTGAAGTCAATGCAGCCTCGTTGACGCTTTCTCTGCACAGTTCTGTATCATTTGAAGAGGACATTTCAGCGAACTGATGGCAAGAAAGATTGGGAAATCGTACGATAACTCGCGGGCACCCTAAAGTATGTTGTCATATTCCCAGTGATCGTCCTCGTACTCATCCTGCATTCTTTAGTGAAAACATTGGGATTGATGGAGTCGCTTGCGCACCAGGCCGCATCAGCATCTTATGAGATTTACAGCCTTTCAGATCCTTGTCATAACGAAGAGTACACTGCGTGTCAGAACTAAAAGGCACTCAAGGATCCACGCTCAAGCTCTCCCTTCCTTATCCGCTGTACCTTTGTCGCAGGTTTTGACATGGGTGCACCTAACATCATGTCTGGAACAGCTCATCATACCAATGTCGAGTCGGATTGGGATGTCAATGAATGACTTGGAGCGACAGTGGCTTTTCATTTCCATACTGTGGAATAGAAGGAAGGGGGTGAACTCCTCGGCTAGACAGGGTCAAGACGGTGAGCTTTGTGTTACACCAAGCTGCCCATTCACTAAAATATTCCACTTCGCAGTATCTTTCAGTCAGGCGCAGGTTGTTTGACGGGATAAATCGTTCGAAAAGTACACGGTTTCATCAGGCATGGCATACTTCGATTCTCAACCCCGTAGAAAAGAGATAAAGAGATGAAACCGGTAATGGGCTGCCTCGCGCTTCGTGGAGGTAAGTGCCGTCCACGTTCGTTGTCAGACTATCTCTCTAACCTATGATCGTAGAGGTGAACCAAACGATAGTCGTAGCTCAATGCCCCATGCACCATGTCACATTGTGACCGCTCATTGTTCATCTGCTTACTATTAGTGCCGATAAAGAGGGTTAATGCTTTAGGGTTTAGTTTTAGAATTCATGTATCTTTGCAAGCCAAAGTTTGTATTCGTTCGCCCTGTATTCTCTTCCACGTTTCTTCGCTTCACGTACAAGCTTCTGAAGTGGCTCCAAGGGCACCAGTGGGCTAGACCTTTGGTGCTGAGAAGCCTCCGTAATTCAATTACTGGAGGTCTGCGAACTCGAAGGCGTACGACGGGTAGCTAAGCAGGCAGGGTGGAGATTAGCGGCCAGATTAAACTTGGGCATGTTGAATGACTCCACGAAAATCGATTTTATACACCATGCGGATGCGCTACAAGAACGGAAACAGGGACCTGGCATCAAACGGATTGTAGGTCATCGTAGGAGCTTAAGATGGAATGGATGGGGTTTTCACTGGGGTTATGAATGAGTTATTAATATTGACTTTTGTAGAATGGAAGCGGAATCAGGCACCTTCTGTGCGACACTGCCAGCAATGATGTCTTCCACAATCTCCTTCATTTTGGCGAACCCTTCTTGAGAAAGAATGTCGATGTTCCAAGCACCTTTCAGAAAATCACTAGGGAGAACACGGTCACGGGTCGGACGTTCCTTGAAAACGGGATCGATGTTGCCGGTAACGACGTCGCCGCAGTAAACGCGAAGGGAGGTTCCAAGCAAGCTCAAACCCCACAAGCGAGGTAGAGGGCAATCACCAAGCATGGAGTCGTACCGCTGGCGCATTTGATTATCTGCTTTGAAACGTAGGTCTGCCTTGTTGATCCAACCGTCATCCTTGATTTCTGCGATTAGCACCGGACGGTGGTGTGCATCAAAAACGACCAGAAAAACTGTCGAATCGATAGCGTCACGAGGAAAGAATTCCATGGAAAGAGTCTGGGGTGCGACAAAGAAGTCGAATGAGTCGGGGCCGAAGCAATATGTGAGTAATTTGTTGTACGGTCCACAATAGCGATTTTCGAGTAGCTGGAGCTCTTGCCGACATACGTCGAAGATCGTGAGTAGGCCATCAGGCCAAGAGGTATCGGTCGAAAATGGCATACTGAGGGATATCAATATTAGTGGACTGCCGATACAGATGATATAGAACATACACGGTGGTGGCTGGTGGTAGTAAAGGGGTCGTGGTCTGACGTCAGCTGGGCGCTTTCGGTCCCGGATTTTTTATTTCTTTATTTCTTCAATTTTATTGAGCCCAGGTAGACTACGCTGTATTTATGATGCTCATAAACTATCTGTCTATTTGCAGGGGTAGCACGACTCCGGGTGACTGGCTCTGGTGCATATATGGCATAAGATTTGTAGTTTTCAAGTAGTAATACAATTACAGCGATTGAGCTTTATTCATAACTCAGGTACTCAACACTGGTGAGAGGGTTTTGACCACCGGCCATACCTGGGCACCCCCTATTGTCGACGGGAAGAAACCAACGACAACCATTTCTTCCGTGTGAGCTACGCGTACAGCATCACAAAGATCAACGAGTTTGTCCTTGTGCCACCTCCAACGGGTAGTATCCAACACGATTTCCTTGAGACGCTTCACAGCACACCGCTGCTGAGAAAAGGTTGGGGGGATAGGCACACTGGGTTGCCTATTGCCAAAGTTGATTACGACAACACGATGACTGAGCATTCTGGGGCTATCCAAGGGGAGCTCTAGTAGGAAATGAGTGCCGTGTCTTCATTGGTGATGGGTACAGTCTACAGGAACAACCCGTGGTACTCGGCGATTTCACGGGAATTGATGGACATAAAGTGATGCAGTATCGTGTCGAAGAAACTGAAATCCTATGAATCCCGGAAATGGTGCACCAGCTGTAGTACGAAAGTAAGCTTACTGAGAGTCAGGCAGTAGAAGACTTTGTGACCTTTCAGATATTCCGCAAGGTATTTACAATTTTCTCGGTGCTCCAACGCCCAATCCTTTTTCGCGCAAGTTTGGGAGCAGTAAGCAGGATCTTGGCAAATAGAGCAACGAAGATATCGTGGCCGATCATTTTCTGGTTTAGGTAGATCAGGTTTTCCTTGCAATGGACACTGTCAGAGACGCTGTCAGTATGTCGGATACGGCTGAGGTATTAATACAACAGCCTACCTGTTTGTACGCGCAAAGCAACCCCTGTTTGCGCCTCAACATTCCCAACAAATGATGAGAATCGATCATAGATGCCTTGAGCATATGCCAAATCTCCAGAAGCTCCCATTTTGGCTCTCTTGATACTACACGATGTTCCAGGTCCGATCCTATAAGCTTCTTCGTCATCGCTATGAAGCGGGTTACCACGGATGGGTACACCGCATACACGAGAATCTGTTCCATTATGGCCCCCATGCTGCGTACGATGCTACGAAGGTGCGACTGACCACCTGGAACTTTGATCCGTCCAAATAGTTGTTCGTACTGGAAGATTACACCAACGATACCGCCTTCGAGGGCTTGTGATGCCCAACGCGGTCCTTGCAGGGCATTTGCCAGAATCACAGAGCATATTTCTCCGGATCGAACGACGTCCAGAAGACGCTCATCGTATTTCTGGCACGCCTGAATAGTCTTTGGTTTTGATATTACAGCTGCTAACATCTTTGTCAACGCAGGAATACCCCCTAGGCGTAGGAAGGGCAGCATGGTAACCGCGCTGTACTGGAAGAACTGCCCTAGAACTGTGAGAGTTCCGTGGACTTGGGGGAGCTCACGGCCGCCTATCCTATGGGCGTGTTGTGTTACGAGTGTTATGAACCGGAACCCTATTTTTGCCAGAGTATCCACTGCGTTTGGAATAGTATCCAAAATGATTTCAATGAAAGGATTAAAGTTTTCGCCATGCTTGTCCAATCTGAAGTAAACAGCATTCAGCATGAAAGTCCATTTGGACCATGATATATGACGTTCTTCCATGACGCTGATCCATGCGCGAATTGCTTGTTGGAAGAGATCGGGAGCCATGTGTTGCAAAGAGTGAGTCCCCGAAATGTCAGGGTATGACAATAATAGCCCCAGGATGTTCAGAACGTTATCACGAAAATCGACGCCCTCATATGTAGTGATCTCTTCATCGACGAAGGCATAATTTTCGAGAAGAAAGTCGACCCATGGACCAATAGAACGGGACCAATGCTTCTGTATTAACCCGATTGCATCGCGGCGGGTGCGGACATTGGTCGGATGGTGTGCAGCACATCCCAGTGACGCCAAGGCCACCAGGACGATTTTAGCATCGTCGGAAGGGTGAGAGGGATTTGGGCGGGAAGGAGGTGGTCGTCCGACACGTAATATTTTTCGAATGGAGGCATGTGGAGAGGGATTCTTCATGAACGAAAATTCCAAGAAAATATCGACCTGGTGAATGCGATGGGCAGGCATGTTGGAGATGCATACTGGAGGCTCGTTGTAGTAATCTGGAGGGGCCAAGGTGATTGGCATGTCCTATGTAGAGTTACGAATAATGATACAAATCAGTCCCATCGTTGGATGAACAGACGAATAAAGAGAAACACAATACCGTGTTATTTAGCTTGTGAAAGATCGAAGTAGAGAAGTTGCTGCGTGTGAACCTTGGGCAATCCTGGTTATGGCTCCTTATATACAGTGGTTAACGTGACCAGTGTCCATTTAACTTTCTTGAAATGACCTTCCATGAGAACGCAAGAAAGGATGTTATCACCGAAACCCAGCAAAGATGAACAATCTCCCGATGACACGTCAATGTACCTCCGGCCCAAAATCCTTCAAGTGTCCAAGCTACGCTGGATATATAAAGGTTAACGTGGAGTATACAGAAGAGCTTCATGAGCTATAGAGTAAAAGGTTCGGGAACATGGGTATCAAATCGAAGAGAGGTTCACAATAGTTGAACATGATCCTCCTGGCTGCGAAGAGGTGAATGCCACACTCGGATGGTGTTGCACAAAATCCTTCTGGTCAGACTCGTCATCGCTAAGCTCGAGGCTCTGAGTAGCTATCGGACACCATTTCTGGTAAAATGAGACCAATGTCACTGAACTGGAAAGGTTGTTCCTCTAGTTCAGTGTAAGACGTCGGTCCTTTAGGCCATTCCTTGAGCAGCCCATGTATTGCACTATCCAACTCGTTAGGCAAGATAAGAGAAGTTTGCCAATATCTCAAGAGCCGGGAGTAACAGTAGTTGGTCTCTGGATGCGGTAGACCCTGTGGTATAGTGACGATCAACATTTTATCCAAGCGTGATCATGCTGCATAAATACCTCAAACACTTCCGAGGAAAACAAGCAACGATTACACAACAGCGATATAACATTGCTGAGCACCGAAATCTCCTACATTAACGGGAAAGTGAGCCAAACCAGATTATGTCGTCATGAACTAGCGACTTACAGTCTGTCTAGATGCCTCGTCATGGATTCGGGGAGGAGGCGCAGTGAATACCCAGCAAAGACGGCAAAATATGTTTCGGGACCACAAGATCAAGTTCCCCTTCGTCGGCTCCCTGTATTGTTGGCATATGGTAAGGCCATTATCCCTTAACTCGCCCATGCGCTGGATCTGCTCCGGTGTGGGCCACATATGCTTCGGGATACACGCCTGTACTTCCACAGTTTGGAGCCGCGGCATAACCGTTGCAGCATCCAGTATCGCAGTGAGCGGAGGTGGCAAACCTGCCCCCGAGGCCGTGCATGGTGTACAGCGAATAGCCAACCCTTTGAGGCGAGGAAGGCGGGCTGCACAGAGACCAATGACATGTTCTGATATGTCTCCTTCTAAATCCAGCTCCTCGAGCGTATGCGAAGCCAAGTTGGTAAACCATTCGACAAGGCGACTTCGGTAGCGGAGCTTCTTGACACGCAATGCTCTAAGTGTACAGCGAGAACGCCGGAGCATTTGTCGGATGGGGTATACGACCGTCATCTTTCGCTCTCCCATAGAGATCTCCAGCCGTTCCAAATTAGGAACAGTCAGATGTGCGACGAGAGCCAACAGCATGCCATGCTCATGGCACGCCGGGAGGCGCAATGTGTGTAGGGTATCGAGTCGAATTTGTTGCCAGTCATGAAAGTCGTAGAACGCGTCCTGCTCACCGAACTCGAGCTCTTTGAGATTGCGGCAGCGGCGAAAGAGGAGATAGCAATACTGTGGTTGGAGTTGGGATAGATGAAGTCGAGTGATTTGTTCCCATGGTATCATCGGCTGGATGGCCAGTTGTCGATCGAAAAGACATCCAAGGAGATTCTGGGATATCGTACGGCCACCACTGCTTGTACGAGGTTTGTGATAAGTGGTATCAGACAGCCGCAATTGGAGCGGTCGTCCAGACAGCCGATGGCAAAAGACTTCGAACATCTCCGCAAATCGCTGCCAATAAACCACATCTGCCGAATCGGGTAGCTTGCGCCTGTTCAAAACAAGGGCGTCCCATAACTCGGGTGTGCCTTCTACGACGTTCCGCCAATAACTGACATGCTCCTATTAATCGAGAGCCACGAGAGAAACGAACAGCTGCCCACGTACCTACACACCCTGCCGAGGGTCCACGGTGCTTGAGTCTGAAAAGCTTGTGGATCCATGGCAACTCCATTCGGAGAACATGCAAACTTGAAGATAGGCCGCAAAATCTCGATCGGGAAGCGGTGAATACCTGGCATTGGGTGACCGGGAGCGGCGTAAACTGAATCCATGGTGGTAAGTTCCTGGAATCTCGTTTCCAGGAGAATATCGCCGACGCAAGACTCTTATAAAGGAGATGCATGCCTCTACTTCGCGTCAGGCAGCCCTTTGTGCACCTTCAATGCGCCTCAGTGCCAGAGTGTTTCACCTCTACAAAAAAGAGGATATGTCAGCTGGTCGTAGAGAAAAGTGCCAAGCACAACACACCACAAGGAACCCTGGGAGAAATGGGTGTCTGTCTCTCCTGTTCATCTTGTTCCACCACCGCAGAAAACAAAAGAACCAGCCGGCTTTACCAAACTTGTCGACGAGTTCGGCGAAACGAGTATCCTTGGAATGAGAACATGCCCAAAAAGCATGGCCGGATCTTCAGTATCGAGGAAAAGGTACCTGTAGAAGATTAATGACAACAAGCAGGGAGAGAAATCGAGCACGTACCGTCCGTCAACAGGGCACGGAACCGGTCGAATTGAACACTTTCCGAAAAGTTTTGAGGCTTTCAAGACGTCGCGGCTGACATAGAATGTCTTCTTGAGAGTTCATTATCGATGATATGGTGCGCATCTTGCGGTCGGTTTGTAGGGAGGTGCAACCTCATTGTCGCGTACATGACCATAGCGTAGCTTCTTTCCAGCTCTTGAGTATGGCATAGCGTACAAGGGTATTCAAGCCAAAGCTATCCTAGGAAAAGGAAAGGAACCCAAGATAAGGGATTGGACATGATGAAAACAGCATAGCGTACCTCACCTACGACCCGAATATCGTAGTCAGCCCCTTGACCCATACATAGCTAAGCACTACGCCTCCATCCATCGCAGATGGTGAAAGTCTCGACGAAGAATCCTGTAAACTTCTCCTGTACGATGCTTCGTGTCGGCCGGTTCCTTGTCTGGTGGTTTACTTCGAGCCTGCCAATGCACAGCAGCATCGTCAAATATGCTGGAAGAACGACTATAGTGTGTAATTGAGCCAAATACTCAGAGGAAAAGAAAGCATTCAAGCTCACGAAGTACCAGGGGTTAGCTACGCTGGGATCGACAGGTCAAGTGAAAGTAGGTTGGGTTCAAAGAGAATGCTTTTCGATGCATCGCTGCATTATTTTGGTTCATGCAGGCAAAAAATCCGTGAAAATGAAGTTCGAGAACCGGATATAGTGGAGAAGAGAAGATATATAGTGGAGAAGAGAAGATGGACCTTTGGATAAGAAAAACCCAGCCGGGGTCAACGTCGGGCAAGTATGGAAGCACGTGACACTGACGCGTCTCCTTGCAAATCAATTTGCAAGTTCAGCCAAAGTTCAGCCACATACTATCGACGCGTCGTATAAATACAATGACATTGGTAGAGATAGTTTTACAGTACATGGATAGGTAGCCAAAGTGCCACTGCCAATACATCGTCAAGAACAGGAGCTACATAAAACGTTAAGTACAAAAACCATCAAAAGGCACCAAGAATCGTCGATCTTCATCTGAATCAAGCTAAATTGAATTCACATCCAAACCCACAATGCGCCATCCATTTCGACCTGCCTCCCTTGGGATCTCGAAATCTGCAAATGGCGAGACATAAGGGAAAGTAAGGCCATCGTGTCCAAAGTTAAATGGCCGATTTAAAGCGCCTTCTTTAGGCCATTCCTCAAGCAATTGTCGTATTTTGTCCCTTGTTGTTCCGGGTAACCCGGAAACTTCATCCCAAAAATGCTCGAGTTGAGTGTAGTCGGGATCTTTCTGCGGGTGTGGTAGAATCTAGAGTACGATGCAAGGGTCAACACTGTCCACATATCTGAGTGGAAATACATGATACTCACCTTGAACGCCTCGACAGGGAACATGCTCCGGTCACGTAAGAGCGTAACAACGTTGTCGATAACCGATAATTCCTATATTTCAGACATCAGAAGAGAGTCCTACCAATAAGATTCAAGAATCAACGACCTACCGCATTAATGAGTGGCCCATCATGTACCCCAGCAGCGCAGAAGATCCAACAAAGATAGCAAATCATCTGCCTACACCATAACATCATCATGTCCTTCCTGGAAGGCTCCCTATAATCCTCACGTACGTCGATATCCCTGCTCCTCAACTCGTCCACCTGAGCAACAGTACGCCACATGTGCCGCGGAACCCTAGCTTGCACCTCCAAACTCCGCAACCTTGGCATACCACGCACCGCACCCAAGATACTATCCACTGGAGGCGGCAAGCCAGCCCCAGATCTTGTGCACGGTGTACACCGTATAGCCAACTTCTCGAGCCCATCAAGCTTTGCCGCAAACTCCTTTATGACAAACCTCGACACATCTCCTTCCAAAACCAACTCCTCCAAACACGCCGCATACTTGAGGAACCGACCCAAGGCATAAATCTGATACCGAAGGTTCCGGATACTCAACGCCTTGAGCGTACACCCCGACCGACCGAGCATCTCCAAGATAGGTTCCACATCGAACACCATCTTGCCATGCTCTGGAGCCCGGGCCTTCAAGACGATCTCGAGCCTCTCCAAAGTTGGCAGGGTCAATATCTGGAGTACCCGACTATCTTCGGCGGCACCGTGCACCACAAACTTCAGCGTGCGCAAGCTATCCAATCGGAGACCCGATCCCCAGCCAGCGATTGAATCGTAGTACGCTCCAACGTGTCGTTCACCGAGAATGAGCTCTTGGAGGTTGTCGCACTTGCGAAGGACTTCGTAGAGGTACTCCAGCCGGTATTTTGACAGGTGGAACACGGTGATACGCTCCCAGGGTATCACTGGCTGAATATCAATCTGGCGGTTGAACAGACACGCGAGGAAACTTCGGGAGATTATACGTCCCACGACGTCGTTGCGGTTGTCACTAGTCGCGGTATCGACCAACCGAAGTTCTAGATGTTGGCAGCCAGCGGACCTGTTAGAGAGTACGTCGAATATCTCCGCGAAATGTTGCCAGAAAGGTGCTTCTGCAGAGTCGGGGAGGCTCTCTCTATCCAGGACGAGAGGGGACCATAGCTCGGGGGAGTTTTCGATGATGTTGCGCCAGCGGCTGTGTCCCGTACAGTGAGTAAAGCGACTGTAAAAGAAGAGAGCGTACTCACCGACATACTCTCCCAACCTTCCACGGCGCTTGGTCCCGAATAGCGCTTGGATGTATATTGATTCCAGTCGGCGGAGACGCGAGTTTGAATATGGATAGCAAGAGTTCGGGAGGTAGACGATGAACAGCTGGTTCATGCTCCGGGTTGACAGTCTCTGGATTCATAGTGGCAGTAAAGTAGAAGAAAGGCTGCAGAGGATTGAGTTGGATTGGGGGAAGGAGCACCCCAACACGCAGCCTTATATATGTCTCGTCCTTTATTCAAGTCTTTTGGCGAATAGCACGAAAGAAAAAAGCGTCTTTACCTAATGGGGGATTTCAAATTGTCGACGTCACGGCAAAATTCGAAAATCGTATCTCCTTCAAATTCTTTCTTCAAATTGTCTTCGAAAAGAACATATCGGTGCTGATATAAATCATGAGAAGCATCGTATGTCAAGTGGCATAAGGCTGAGAAGCCTTATTTCAATTGGACGCGGCCTCGTCTAACGAGCCAGCCTGTCTCCCAATTCAAATCCCAGCTAACAAAATCAAGACAAATCTAGATTCAATCAAAACGTTTTTTCAAAAAACGTCTAGAAAGTTGCCTAAATAGGGATTTCAAAAATTCACGCCGAACACCTGCCAGGGCGGGCTTCGAAATTCATCTCGCTTCGCCGCCTTCCAATCTCTTTCACTGAATCATCAGAACCTACTATTTGACTAATGGTGCGTATGATGAGAGACGTCTTTCCAATAATCCCAGGGCATTTGAGGTACACCATATGATCTAAACAACCCAATCAGCAATTGCCCGTAGATGTAGATATCGATCTATGATGACTCGTCTTTCCAAGCTGCCCAATTGAAGAACGCCGCCCCATCTAGCTAACGAATCAGCAGCATGCTAGGGAGGTAATTAAGGACCCGTACTTCCAACTTGCTTCCAAGACAGCGTCAACGGCGTACTATTCCAGATCGCAATCAAGACCAAGGCACGCTACTTAGATCTGAGATATATACACACGAGATACTTGCGTACTTGCGAAATACGCGCGGTGGTTGTAATCGCTTCTAAATGGACGGTTACGGCTGGGTACAATGTTGCTGTGAAAGTTCCTTCCTTAGCGCAGCCAAGTATCTGTGAACACGCGTCAGTCAGCGGAGTCATTGAAATCGAAACGGTCACTTACTTGTAAAATGTACCCAAAAGTCGGTCCCGCCTACAGCCCCAAACCCAATTGGATTAGCCCAGCTCAACCAAAAGACAAAAAACAATACAACTCACCTGACTCGTCGCACCCCTAACCTTCTTCCCTTCTCGCTCCCTTACTGCGCACCCTTCATCGATAGGAGGTATCCTCGGAAGCGTTGTAAGGATGCCCATGTCGTTCATCTTGTTCCATAGCCAGAAACCACAAAAAGGTAGCAGGTCACGAAATGGTCGACCGGCTCAGCGATACAAGTCCAAAGAAGATCCTTGGGAGAGTGTGCCCACATAACCCGACCGGATTTTTACCATTCGTCTGCAGGGCATGGAATCGGTGGAATCAAACACTCCCTGAAAGGGCATCAGCGTACCGAGCGGGGTTATCCAGATTCTCGAATAAGGCAAAGAGTGCGAGGAATCACTGGCAGACTGAGGATTACCTGGAGAAAAAGATCTCAGAATAAGGGCCGGACTATCGATGTGAAAATAACACAACGTACCTCTTCCATGAGCCGAACGTTATGGTAAGTCTTTTTGCCATACATATCACTTTCTTCATCGGTAACGCCGTCAAACGTCCTCGCGGATGAGCCATCCGTAAGACTGGTGCCTCATCGGGTAACGGCACTTTTGCTGTGGTACAAGCGTATTATCGAGCATTCCTGGAGAAATCATGGCGAAACTTCAAGTCGGATATTGAGTAAAAAAGTAGCAGCTGAGCTCACCAGTACATACACCGAGTCAACCGAGACGAACAAGACACAATTGAGAGCCAGTTAGGTTCAAAGAGCATGACAGTCAACAGACCATGATAATATCTCGTGTCGTGCTCAGTAAGGAGTGCCGTGGAGGGATGAACATGAAGTTCAAGGAATGGTGGAGGTGATAGACGGGAACTGGACGGGAACCTGGCTGCGGTGGCAGTGAAACAAGCACGTGACGTCAATATCCTTGTTTCAATTTCAAATCCCCATTCGGTTTAAATAACAGCCCTTTCCCCACTTCCTCCATCGAACCCAATCCTTTCAGACTTTTTCTTTTATTTCTACGTACTGCTGCCATGGATCCAGAGATCGTCAACCTGGTAATTGAACCGGCTGTTCATCGTTTACCAACCGAATCCTTGCTATCCATATTTAAACTCGCGTCTCCACCAGACGGTGTGAATATCTATCCACAAGCTATTCGTAACGAAGCGCCGTGGAAGATTGGGAGAGTGTGTCGGTGAGTATGCTTCCTCCTTTTACATTTTTTTTAGATTGGCTCACTGGCAGAATCACAGTCGCTGGCGCAACATCGTCAAAAACACCCCTGAATTATGGACCAT
Source organism: Paramarasmius palmivorus (assembly GCA_037176845.1). NCBI lineage: Eukaryota > Fungi > Basidiomycota > Agaricomycetes > Agaricales > Marasmiaceae > Paramarasmius > Paramarasmius palmivorus. The sequence continues at coordinate 18,483 of JAYKXP010000278.1, read as the reverse complement.
CCTCGTCTTGGACCGCGAAAAACTCCCCCATTCAGCACAAGCACCCTTCTGGCAAAATTTCTCCGAGATTATCGACGTTCTTTCCGAAAGATCGTCTGGCCGACGACAACTGGAGTTTCGATTGGCCGACACCACAAACTACAACCACTCAGACGTCGTGGGACGCAGGATCTCCCAAAGCTTCCTCACGTGCCTGTTCAACCGCCAAGTGGATATTCAACCTATCATACCGTGGGGGCGTATCACCGCATTTCACCTATCAAAGTATCGATTGGAAGATTACCTCCACGAAGTCCTCCGCAAGTGCGAAAACCTTCAAGAGCTTGTTTTGGATGAACGAGACTTTTCAAGGTGGGATTCCACCGAAGGCTGGGAACTGGATGTCAAGCTTGCTAGGCTGCGCATGCTGAAGCTCGTGGTACGCGATCCTACTGAACACAGCCGCGTCCTTCGGATTTTGACGCTGCCGAGCTTGGAGAGGCTGGAGATGATTATTTTGAAGGATCCGGAGTACTATGGCCCCAGCAACGTGGTGTTCGCTGCGGATTATATCCTGGAGATGCTCGGTCGGTCGGGTTGTACACTCAAGGCGTTGTGTGTTCAAAACCTTCGGTATCAGCATTATGGTTTATGTCAGCTCCTCAAGAACGTGCCGCGTTTGGAGGAGTTATCATTGGAAGGAGATATATCGGGGTGTGTCGTGGAGAAGTTTGTAGCGAAGCTTGTTGGGCTCAAGAAATTGGTGATACGGTGTACACCATGCACGAAATCTGGGGCTGGATTGCCGCCTCCTATCGATGACATCCTGGGTGCTGTGCGCAGCATGCCAATGCTACGGAGTTTGGAGGTACAAGCCAGAATTCCGAGGCACATGTGGCGCACCGGCGATCAGATGGAGGAGTTGAGGAGTAGCGGTATCCAAGTACTCGAGGATTATAGGGAGCCTGCTGGAAAGGACACGATGATGTTATGGTGTAGGGAGATGGTTTGCCGTCTCTGCTGGATCTTTCATACTAGTACTGGGGTGCATGATCAGGCACATAGGCAGGTGGTAAGCCATCCCGTCTTTTGGAGTGATCTCCTTCTGAAAACTGTAATACACAGGAATGTGCAGTTATCGACAATGCTGTTACGCTCCTATGTGACCGGAGCGTGTTCCCTGCAGATGTATTCAAGGTTAGCATTTAGTACGTTCAAATAGCATTTATCCTTACTCTCTTTTAGGAGATACCCAACCCAGAGAAAGATCCTGGCTACACTCGACTCGAGCGGCTTTGGAATGACACTCTCGCCTTGCCTGTTGGTACGAGGGATAAAATACGCCAATTGATCGAGGAATGGCCCAGGGGGTCAAGCTTGCAGTTCAGAATTGGAAATGACGGCCTCACTTTCTCTTCGTTTTATGCTGATTATTGGATGCCAATCCCAAGCTCAACGGTGATAGCTCAGCAAAGGCGTATCAGGCTAGATTTCGATTCTGAGTCAGATGAAGATTAGAAGGGAGTACCACTGATGATACTTTTTCTTGTTCGTGTTTTTCCGTTCTTGATGTATTAGTCGCGGATCGCATATCCATGTAGTATAACATTATCTCTAAATAATGGCATTGTAAACGGGTTTGTACTCATACGAACATATCGATCTGGCGCCAATACTGGTGTGCTGGTATCAGAGTAACGAATACTTCGACAGCACGCTCTTCCAAACCCCACAAAGCAGAACCAAAACCAAAGGATTCAAGATACACAAGTACAAAAACGATAGATAGAAATACAGTGCGGTTGAATACACCATCCGGAATGTACGTATGTTGTTGAATACACGTATCGATACAAAGAGCCCGAGGGTTGAATCGCTTCTACACGGATGGGGGTACGGTGTTGAAAGTACCCCTGCCTTCCTTCCTTCAAAAACGAAGGCATCTAATGACTGTAGTCATACCTAGGAACACGTATCTATCAGCAAGAATATCATCGAAATAAAAGCCAACCACTTACTTCTTATAAAACGTCTCCGAATCAGTCGGTACCTCCTACAAAACCCAATTAGCCCGACACTCCAAAAGACGAAAGACGACACGACTAACCTGACTCCTCGCACCCCTAACCTTCTTCCTCTTCCCTTCCTTCTCCTCACGTTGCCTTACAGCACGGTCTTCACCGATCCAAGCAATAGCCAGTTGGTGTAACGAGGTATCCTTGGAAGACGAGGAGTTGTAAGGATGCCCCTCGATAGGCCACGGTGTAGGATTCATAACGAATCGTCCTTCGCGCATGTGTGCGACGTGTGTGGGGAAGTCGTCTAGACCTGTGTATGTATGATTAGGGTATGTTGAGGAGAGAAGGAGAGGAGAGCGTACCGTCGAAGATGTGTGTAGCGTCTAGTCAACAAAGATATCAGTGTCCTTGTTCGGGGCGGTAAAGGTAGGTGGTAACGCACAGATAATGGTAGCGTTCCGCTCTTCAGTTTCTTGTTTCAGGAATTTGAGTAACGCGTAGCGCGTGAGGACATCGAGGTCGACAGTAACCTAGTAGTAGAATTAGATAACACGTTAACCCTTGAAACACGAGGAAAAGAGAGGAGACAACGTACCTCATCCATAAGCAAAACATCCCAATTACTCATTAGACCCATACATAACTGAACACGGCGTCGCTCTCCGTCTGAGATGGTGTGCATGTGCCTAGGCGTAACCAGTCAGGGTAGTTCGAGGTATGCAGGAATGGTTGAGCTACCAATCAAGATCGATATCCAGGATATTAAGCAGCCGGTCTCTGCGTTCTTTATATCTGTATCCACCGACGCTGTCCAAAAAGTGCGATACACGATGTCCCTTTTGACTCCGGATCTCATGGCCCTGCAAAAAGAGAGCGATGAGAAATGCCATTGAATACCGGTACTGAGGTGTAGACGAACCATTCCGTCCCGAGATACACAACGTTCTACGACAGAGCTATCAGCGAAAGTCACCACCAAAGCCCACAGTCCGTGAAACTCACATCGCCGAATTCCCTAAACACATCCCTTCCAAAAACCTTGACTTCTCCATGTTGAGTCATACGTTTCCCTGCCAGAATGTAGAGCAACGTGCTCTTGCCGGCACCGTTACCACCAATGAGGAGCGTTCGTGAGCCTTGAGGCAGGTTGAATGTGACATGTAAAACACCGGGAAAGTCGTAGTCGTCTTCTGGGGGTAATTCTGAAGGAGCGTTGTGGTTGTAGGAGAGGTCGTTGATTGTAATGGCTAGTTGGGAGTCCATGAGGTGGTGGTAAGGAAGGAAGCGGGGTCGGGGATTGCAAAGTTGCGCGATCCATATGGTGTCAATCGATGTCGACGTGTGGTCCGATTCTCTGAACCGAGCAGGGCGATAAAAATTACGGGATCATGGTCACCCAATACCATGACGAGAGTGGGATTCGAACCCACGCCCTTTCGGACCAGATTTATAACACTTCAGAAGTGTTGGTCTCCTTAGTCTGGCGCCTTAGACCGCTCGGCCATCTCGCCATGAATACCTTTCGGTCTAATAGCATGATAGTGGTTTTGAGCAGGCGGTAGCCGGAGTCTTGCCGCGGCATCTGCCATCCTTCTGATCTCTACCACCATGACCACGTACTGCTCTCGCTCGAGTGTAATGCTCGCAAGACTTGAAAAAGGCTCCATGGACATATCGGTCGGGATAGGGATGATGCCAAAGTTTGGGTGGTGTTGTAGAGTCTTGGGTTGAGGTGAGCGAGCTCGTCATATTCCCTACACCGCCGGAGACCAGCCAGGCGGGATATATACGTGGTAGAACATAATCACCAAAGCTGAATTGAGTAATTCCGACATGTCGGCACAGAATACTGATGAGCGCTGTGAGGGATATCATTAGCGAATATAATGTGGGTTTCTAGGCAATATGATGACTTCCCATAGGCGCGCTGTCCGTCCGAGATACTTGAGAGATATTTCAGACCAACATTGTCAACGTACAAAAAAAATAGAGTCGCCAAATCCATTCGTAGGATAGAGCCCCCACACTGGGTATATACTGTTTGCACATGCGTCATGGACACAACCCAGAGAACATAAAACCTGTGTGTTAGTTGTACCGCTCCCTTAAAGTACGTGGCCACGATAGAAACAATCGAAATGCATGACATTAAAGACGGTCTAATCTACGGCACGACAAACAATGAACGAAGGCGATAACGAAGGTGCTAGTGAAGAATCTAAGGCATGAAGTCCGAGGCATAATGCATGAAGCTTAAGACGACTCATGGCGGCTGACAGACATCAAGAAAAGGAGAGGAAAGGGAGAGCTAATAATCCTAAAACATCATCCCTTTCTCGATAGTGACAAGCCAAACCGGCTTCACGTTGGGGCCATTCTCTCCCTCCTTGAGAACCTTCTTTGCCTTTGACGGGATGGGGTATCTGTCCATATCCTTCTGCAAGATCTTCGTATAGAAACTGTCATTGATCGCGTCAGTATCAAGAAACAAAAATGCAAAAAGAGAAAGTTTTACGTCGCCATAAGATCAATTCGCTCAGCTTCCGGGCGCCTTTGTCCATTGTCGTTGAACTGTGTGCCAGCAAGGGCTTCCTGCATCTGCCAATCTACATACCTCCAAAAGTCCTTTGCAAGCCAGACCCGAGTTGCAGCCTCATCGTTGGACAATTCTTCGTCATCGTCATCGTCGGCGGCGCCAGCACTGTTGGCGGTAGACCTGCCCTGGTTGCCAGAAACTGAGGACTGAGAATCTCCGCTGCTTGAGGAAGCATCCGACGATGACGGTCCCCCAGTGTCTGAGCCAGTGCCCGATGCCGACGATGCCTGGGCCTGAAGTTCTTTTAGACGTTCCTTTTCCTGCCTTTGCAAGAGAGCTTCAAACTCTGTCGTGACTTTGCGCTGTAAATAAATAAGTGATCAGTCGGCATTACAATATGTTTGCGCCACTGACCAAGAAGGCATAGCGGTGCCAATGCGCCAGGGTAACCTTCACAGGCAGCTTTCCGAGGACACATTCAGAATACTTGTTGATGGGTTGGTTCTTGGCTTCTCGGAGAGACTGAAAAATCTATGTGATCGAGTGTTAGTAGCGTAAGGAGAAAGGGGAAGGAGTGCCGCACGGTCGTCTTCATGTTTCCACGGATGGTAGCCAAAAACTTCCGAATCATGTGCTGCAGTTGCTTAAGAAAGTCTTGGTCATCAAGATATTCCTTTTTGATGCCAAAAATATCTGGGTTCTCCATAACGAAAGCCTTGCTAATGTTTAATAACCGATAGTAAACATCAACTGAATAACATACCTCAATGTTCTTGCTGTTGTGGATGCGGTATGCAGAAATGAACGGCGAAGTAAAGCAGGCCTTAAGGTTTTCGCTGAGCCTGTCCTAGATAGTAGGTTTGATTGAGTTGAAGATATTAGGGATTAAGCGTGGAGGTTGAACAAACCTTCAACGTCGAACCATTAATTGCCTCTGTCGCCGCCTTCTGAATGGCTTCCTGTTTCGCAGCAAGGTGATTTCCTTGAAGGACAATCATTTGCTTCGCAACAGGCAACTGGAGTGGCAATGAGCTTGTCGAAAGGCACGAGAAATAAAAGTGGTGATACTGACCGCAGCAAACTTGCCCAGTGCAGTTGGGTCGACAGCAAGGTCAGTGGCAACCTCCTTCGAGAACTCCACCAATTGACACTTCGTATTGGGTGTAGGTTCATCAAAGGGGCATTGACGTCGCCGGTTACCTGCTGCTGTTGGTGTTGCTGCGAGCATAGCACGATATTCTTGATAGTGGTCTGGTAAGCCCTCGACAGGACGACCGGTAGATTGACTATAAATATCGTCAAAAGCATAGCTCCTTGCAATCGAGGGCCTGCTGGGTGTAGCAAAGACCTCACCGCGAGCGCCGCCACTTGGGTTTGAGTTGTTGCTCCCATTCTCCCGAGTCCGGTTGGACTGAGATTCAGCAGAGACAAACTGGGAGAATAGACTCATGGTAGAGAAAAAGAGAATATCGTAGATGAGAAGAGAATATCAAGAAGATGAGAGGAGGGGAAAGCAGCGAGTGGCACACGTTGCAGCAAACTTGGCGGTTAAAAGTCAAGTGTGTCACACACGTGACCAAGCTGTTGCCACGCATTTGACATGCCTCGTGCACATCGGCTGAGTTGCAGAAAGCAGAAAACGAGAAATATGAGGTACAAGAACTTGTAATTTACTCAACCTCATACATGTCCATGACGTGCACCTGTACTACCAACGTATTGGGCCCTGAGCCTCTCTAAAGCCGGATTGTCACCCATATCTTGTTCTGTGCTGTCCTGCGTCAAATTTGAAGAAACACCCTGCAGATAATATTCAATTAATCAGCTCAAGATAGAAAACCAAGTAAAGAATACTAACTGCTATTTGTTTTTGTATACGCCGAGGCCGTATTACACCTGTACCAGCCCGCGCATTCAAGAGTGATCTCGGAAAAGTAGGCTGCTCAGATGAGGTCGCGACATTCGCTGGTGGCGGCGGGCCCAAAGGAGTTGTTGCCGAGTGAGAGTTTGAAGAGGTGGATGCACTATTGGGTATTACTTGCGGGGAATCACAAGTCTCTACCCTTTCATCATGTCCCAATCCGTGGGCCATATCAACATCCTCGTCGTCTCCGAGTGCATCAAATAACTCTGGTGATTTGGGCTGCGTGGCTCTGGACTTGCGCTTCTTGGTCTTCCCCGCTGTGGCCTTGTTTGCCTTCTTCTGCTCACGTTCCAGTCTCTTCCTTTCTTTCTCTGCCTCCTTCTCTGCTCTCTCTAGCTCTTTCTTCTTCTTTGCCTCCTCGTCTTCTTTCTTCTGATTTCGTACGCGATCTGCCGCATGAGTCCTGATCTTCGTGCACTCATCCTCGGAACATGGTACCCTCTCCAATTTCTTCAAAAGCGCAGCAGGTATTGACTGGAAGATATCTTGGTAATTGTGAAGCGCATGCGTGTTCATGACGTAGCTTTGGAGGGAATTATGAAGGACGATGTTGTAAGTTTTAGTTGTTTCGATGCGTTCCTGAACGGTTCTTTGTGTTTGACGCTCGCTGCATTCTGCTTGACTACAGTCATGCTGAATATTGACTGCACATCGAAGCTGCTGTATCTCAGTCAGTTTTGATGCTCTCAGGGAGATGAGATACACAGTACTGACTTTAGGCTCGCAAACTACTGCTTGGTCACTCAGAGAAAGGCAGGGTAGATGAAGGAGTGCATGCAGCTCGTCAGCAAAGTCAAGGAATTGGCCTGTAATTGCGACTGCTTGCGTGCGACCCTTCTCCCGCGCCAGAATTTCATCTATACGGATGACAGATAGCTAGGACAGTCAGTTAACCAAAACATTAGATAAAGATACAGGAGCAAATACCTTCATTGTGCCCATATCGTTGGCACGTGAAGACTCGACCAGTGCGTAAGAGCCGATTTTTATCTTGTCCAAGTTCTGCGCGTACACTGAACTGCCCTGAACAAGGACCTCCGAAGCAAATGCTGGACTATTGTTACCACCTGAAGATTTCGTGACCTTGAATGCGTAGGTATTCTGCCATAAGACACCAGGTAATGTTCGTGGGTTTGTCTTGGATTCTTTGTCGTCGTTTTTGGGGAAAGTATAGCCCACGGTTCCTGGTGCATGTTCAGCAATGTTGGTAAATCATGTATAGAAACAGAAATCACACCTGGATGTACCTCCGTCTCCGTGTTGAGTCCTAAAAGCTTTTGGAACACCACATTGTCTTCAATGTATCGGAGTATTCCCGAACCAGCCTGAACCCATTTACCAGCTTTCTGATCAAACCAGTAACCCCCCGTAATGATATGCTTTACGATATCTTGGCTTGCAAATGTTTGGCATGAATCACGACTCGGCGACTGTCGATTACTGAAGATGGAGGAAAGACGGAAAACATGATTGTAGGATTCATATTTCTCGGTGGAAAAGAGTATAGCAGGACCAAATCGATGGATGTAGAGCGGAAGATGAATAAGGAAGTGAAATTTTGGCTTGGAAATGAGGATGCTCAGAGAACACTTTGCGGTAATATTGAGGAACGTCGTGATCATTGTAGAGAGTTTTTCCTGTAATGAATGTAAGTTAGTACAAGAGACAAATAGGGACAGATTCTGATGACTTACCAGATAGCTATCCATATCTTCTATCTTGGTGTGCCAGACCAGTACGACTAATTCTCCGATGATAGTCCATGCATCGAGAAGATCCTTCGAGACAAGATCATACACAATAAATGGCATGATTTGTGCAATACTCTTGAAGTGCTTCCCGATCAAAGAACCCTTATATTGGCACATGTACTTGGCTGAGATGTTTGGGATATTGAGACCGCTGGCATCAAGGGAAGCGAGCCTGAGCTGAAAGAGTCCCATTCCTTTCGCCTTCTCGAGAATATGAACAGTCTGGCCCCAAAAGTACTTCACGACGCCGAGAAGGATAGTGTGAAGGATCTCCATAGGGGTGTCTAGGTGTACGTCAAACCCTGATAAGCTATCATAAGCAGAATAAACAGTGCGTTAAAATACGAAGTATACCTTCGATACCAATGAGCGGGTTGATGGGATACTTTGTCAACAAGTGTTCCATTTCGACCTCTAGTTTGGCCCGAATTTCGTCGGTAGTAGTGGTTGCTCTGTCGGGATGGGAACTGGAATAAAGTCGTTTGCCCAATTCAACAACAGCCTCGAGAGCCGTCGAGCTTGCAGCATCATATGTCCCAGTCTCTCGTTTTGCTGCGTCGATTTTCCCTTCAGCGCCGTAAAGGGTAGCCAGTCTGAGCTGTTCCTTGATTTGTTCTTGAGTCTTCTCGGGGGTCCGAATAGTTCCAGCCTATGATAGAGAAAGTTAGGGAGAATGAACAAGAGTACGTGGGATTCCTACCTCGAACAATCGCGCGTATCCTTCCTCGGATGCCTTGTAGACTTTAGTGCCCCCAACATCACAAGTACGACAGAAATGATTTGCGTTGAGGGATGATTGGCTTGCTTCTTCAGCTTGCATTGGATTGTCGCCCGCAAGGAAGTGTGCATGTAGCGTGAACAGACACTCCTCCTTATACTTGCAATCATATGCGAGTATGCCATCGTGGGTGTCCCTATCCAAAAAATTAGAAATGGTTCTGGTAATCTTAGTATATTCTTACCTGATGCAGTCCATAAATGCTCGGATCATCTCCATAGGAGGTACGTGTGGGGAGGACGACACAAAGATGACGAAGAACTCTTGCTCAATTAGTTCCCTGGGAAGGGCCCCGCAAGACGCATAGAAGGCATGGTGTTTGTTCCACTGCTTGGAGATGTTTGCGCTGACGTCGTCCAGGAACCCGATGATAGGCACTCCATACACCATCTTGTTGTTGGCTTTCTCTCGCATCCGATGGGGCATATCCTTGGCGAATTCAGCTGAACATTCTGAGAGAAGAGTAGTGAGTACGATGCTTGTAAAAAAAGAAGAATGATTTGTACCAGAAAATCCGCATTTCATATGACCCCGATAAACTAAATCCTCATATGTCAGGAAGAAGTCGTCGGTTGCCGTGTACATGATATCTTTGTTGACCACATATCCAGTCTAATTGTATCAAGTTAGCTGGTGCACAAAGAACTAGTACATTGTCAGGAGCTCACCTCTGTGCAGGTAACTGAGTGACCGAGAGCGTAAATCTTCGGTTCGGAATTGCTGTCCTTTAAAGGTTTGGTATAGAAACGATCCGGGATAAAGTATCGTCCGTCGGTACACTGAAGAAGCTCGCCAACGAAGAAAAGTTTCTTTCGAACGCGGACGGTTAGAGTCAGCAGGTTTCTTGGTAGATCCAGTGCCCATTTTCGGCCATGCTTCATCTGTGACGCTCCTGTGCCTCCGTCTTCTGGATAATCTGACATATGCAAACGGGTTTTGGGATTGGCAAAATACTAAGGCTAGATTAGTATCTTCTATTCCAATAAATATTTAAATCATACCTTTGCGATTGTTTTAGCTATATCGTTCACAAACAGGACATTGCCTGAAGGAGTAACAACCTTCTTGGTTGAGCTCCCGAGAAGTTCCTCGACGTCGTTGACACAGCGTTTCAGAGATGTTAAAGTAGGAACATTTGAGGCGCCCATTTCGTTTGCCCACTGAAGGACTGCATTCTTCTGCGCTCGGGAGAACCTCAAGCGAGGGGCAGAAAAAAGGAGATGTGTTAGATACAGCTAGGAATAAATGGTTAGTTTCAACTTAGACGAAGGGATTCTAGTTACTTACCTCACGCGAGGGCCACAGATAAAACGGTAAGTTTGTTGAGGCACGTTGGCGGTGTGTTGCTGTGGTATTACCTGGTATGCCCCAAAAGTCTGTGTAGTACTTCAGAGATTGATATCATATGGTCTAGCCAAGTAGCTCACCATGCGGATCAGAATCGTGATCAGAATCGTCAAGATTTTCCTCGCAAAGTTCCTCTACTGATTTGGCTGGAGCATCATTGGCCTTCAGAGCCCCAGACCACAGCTTTCGAAGTAGCGTTGTAAGATCTTCTTCATCTGGGTCCGACTCGGCTTCTTGTTCGTCGACGGAAGCATGGTAGGCAGATTGCAGGAGGTTGGTAACTTCATCTAGAATCGAATCTGAGTGAATCGATGGCGACGGGGGTGACGTCGATGGCGGTATGGTAGGTGGATCAAATGGTGCCTGCGCTCTAGCCCTTGGCCTGTCCATGTCCGATACCGCTGTGCTCGAAAAGTTGACTATCGGAACTTCGACTCTTGGTTTTCCGGACTTTGCCTTCCCAATATGACGGCGCTGCTTCATAGATTCTAGAGCATCCTTGTGCTTTTGAGTGCTTGAGTGTGACTTGACATTGTGGCGACGCATAGTGACATGGTGTTTCCCCAGTTTAGGGCATGTGATGGAGCGTAGCTTTTTCCTTTCATTTCTCTAAGTCCCCTTATCTATTTTCTTATCTTCATCTTATCATTTTCCACTTATATCGCGTACAGCCTCTCATCCACCGGAACATTCCACATCATTCTTCCATTGTTCTACATCTTTCCGTATCATTCTGATTGCTTACTTGTACAATTCTCGCCGAGACAGACTCTTCACATATAAACCGTAGCTGTAGATGCCTAGTTCCCCATCTTGACCTCTTGGTCATTTGGGCTAGGCAAGTCATCTTGTATTTTATTCCTTTAGTTATGCTAACTTGGTCATTTGGGCTAGTATCTGACTTGTGTCTGCCTGCTCAACGTCGTATAGAGCCTTGTGCCTGCGCCGGATCACCCCTTTTTCCCTTATCATCATCGCTCAGCACCGCTATCCGTAGAGAGGTAGTTGGTTCGCCCTCACATTAGGTCAAGATCTCATTGAACGCCGTTGACCTGGTAGCGTCAACCTCGTTCAAGGTACACCCTGGCAGACACAGCAACCGTTACACCCCCACCTCCTTTTGACTGTTCCTCCTGCACACACTCCTATAACACTGATAACCAACGTGACAACCATCTCCGCGACGACGACTACTGGTGGAACTGTGACACCAGCCCCTGTCCAAACCGACTGCACAATCCATTAGACTGGGCCGACGACATCTACAAAGACCCCCGCTTATTTCCTGCCATGTCTGATAACGTACCTCCACCTCCTCCTCCCGCACAATCCCAGAATGAAACCCTACTACAAGCACTGCTTACAAGCCAGAAGGCGCTCACCGACTCGGTGGCCCTGCTCACCACCCAGATGTCGTCCAAAGCAGATCAGCGAAGCCGCTCTGAGAAGCCAGCGGTGTTCGCAGGAGATGGAGACAGCGCTGATGCTCGCCGCTTCCTCGCAGCATTCTCAGTCTATGGATGGAACTCCAAGAGGGAGATGAACGTCCAGGATGCAGACGGCCAGTACTACCGCAACGACCGGGTGTGGATTAGTACAGCACTGTCGTTCATGGTAAAGGACGCAGCTCTCTGGGCCACTCCCTATATGGAGGAGTACTCGTTGGGAAGACCCATATTTGATAACAACTGGGCCACGTTCGAGGCAGCTTTCAAGCTCCGCTTCGAGAGCGTAGACGAAAAGGAGGACGCCAAGCACCGCCTCAAGGCTCTCCACCAGGACAAGATGACGGTGGCAGAATACACAGCCAAGTTCAAAGAGCTCATGGGACGCACCGGCTACTCCACAGAGGACCTCCGCGACCGGTTCTACGATAACCTCAGTCGTGCGTTCCGTGATAGACTGGTCCTTGCCATTGGGAGGAGCACCAAAACCTTCGACGAGTTGGTCCAGACGTCAATTGAGGTTGACAACCACTTCCGTCAGTACGACGCTGAAAAGCGTTTGGAAGCACAAGCAAGGCCCCAAGGTCCACGACCCTTCTGGAGCAACCGCCAACTCCCCAATCCCCCACGTACCTCGCCTTTCCCTGCTGCTGCGCCAGCACCAACATTTCCAACACGTGACCCCAATGCCATGGACATTGACGCCAACCGTACCCGTGCAGACTGGCTTCGCCTGATGAATGGCAAGTGCTTTGGCTGTGGCTCAACAGAGCACCGGCAACGTGATGGGGGCCATGAGAGGGAGATCTGCAACTGGTGCCGCAGAAATGGACACCGGGAAGCAGTCTGTTTCAACAGGTGGCTAGGAAGACCTCGTGGGACAAGTGGACAGCGTGTTGCCGCCACTGAAACACCTACCACTGAACAGGCGCTACCGGCTCCACCTGCTGCAGCCCCAACAACCCCAACTCCAGCTCAGACCGCACCATCAACGGGTCTGGACGCTCTCATTGCGCAAATGGAGCAGCTCCAGATGCAGATTGCCACCATTCGTGCCGAGCAGCGTTTTTAGAAGGGGTGTCTCCTAAGGCTACAAGAGTCGCACCCCCAAATACATCTTTTATCTCCACCTCGCCGTCGTCATATGATTCTGTTTCATCATGTACAATATCTATCCCAGTTGTCGACAAAAATGAAAACCATTTTCACATACGCGCGCGCTTGAAAGGACACAATCGAGAAAGAGATGTAGTAGCCATGATTGACAGTGGAGCTACTGGGCTGTTCATTGGAAGAAGATGGGTGGAAGAGCAACGTGTTGAAAGATACCGCCTGCGAAGGCAGATTCCACTCTACAACATCGATGGGAGTCGGAATCGTGCAGGGAGTATTGAGGAGTTTGCTAGATTGAGGATGAAGATCGGAGAGCACGAGGAGGAAGTAGAGTTGTTGATCACTGACCTGGGCCCCGAGGACGTGGTGCTAGGGCTACCTTGGCTGAGAAAGGTGAACCCTGCCATCGACTGGGCTAAAGGCGTGATGAAAATCAAAATAGAGGAAGAGCAAGAAGAAGAGTGCCAGATAGAGGAGACAAAGCGGTGGGAGCAGATCAAAGGCAACAGAAGACAGCGCAGGCAGTGGCAGAAAGATGGGGTGTTGGAGCATGCGAGCGACGAACTATGGGTGGCAGCAGGAGTGACGTATGCAGCAGAGCTGGCGTTTGAGGAGTCGAAAAGGAAGGAGAAGAAGAGCATGGAGGAGATCGTGCCCGAGGAGTACCACCAATACCGCAAGGTGTTTTCGGAGGAAGAGTCCCATTGACTGCCTGAGCACAAACCCTGGGACCACACCATCGACCTCAAGCCCGATGCCCCAGAGACTATCCGATCCAAAGTATACCCCATGTCGGTCAACGAGCAAACCGAACTGGATGCCTTTCTGGAAGAAAACCTGCGCAAGGGATACATAGTTCCATCCAAGTCGCCCCTCGCCTCCCCAGTCTTCTTTGTCAAGAAGAAGGATGGTAAACTTCGGTTCGTACAGGACTACCGCAAGCTCAATGAATTCACTGTCAAGAATCGATACCCCCTTCCTTTAGCTACCGACATCATCAACCGCCTGAAAGGTGCCAAGTACTTCACCAAGCTGGATGTTCGGTGGGGATACAACAATGTGCGCATCAAGGAAGGAGATGAGTGGAAAGCAGCATTCACCACCAGTCGAGGCCTGTTCGAACCACAAGTCATGTTCTTTGGCCTCACCAATTCCCCAGCAACATTCCAGGCCCTCATGAATTCCATCTTCGCAGACCTCATTGCCAAGGGCAAGGTAGCAGTATACCTGGATGACATCCTCATCTACAGTGCAACCATGGAGGAACATCGTGCCACAACCCACGAAGTGCTGAAAAGACTTCAGGAGTACGACCTCTACCTTCGGCCAGAGAAGTGTGAATTCGACCAACAGCAGGTGGAATATCTCGGTATGGTAATACGGGAAGGCCAAGTCACATGGACCAGTCAAAGTACGAGCAGTCAAAGAGTGGAGCACACCCCGCAACCTTCGTGAGCTTCGCGGTTCATCGGCTTCGCCAACTTCTACGACGATTCATCAAGGACTTCTCCAAGATCGCTCGACCCCTGCACGACCTCACCAAGAAAGAGCAACGGTGGGACTGGGAAGGCGACATCAGGAAGCCTTTGATACCCTGAAGAAGGCTTTCACTGAGGAGCCAATACTGGTGATGTGGGATCCGGAACGGCCAACCCGAGTGGAAGTGGACGCTCAGGCTACGCTACTGGCGGAGTTATCCTTCAACAGCAGGACGATGGATTATGGCACCCAGTGGCATATCGATCAGAGAGCATGGCACAGCTGAGAGGAACTACGAGATCTACGACCGTGAGATGTTAGCCATCATCCGAGCCCTTGAGGACTGGCGCACTACTTGGAAGGACTCCCTCAGTCATTCGAGATAATCACCGACCACCGAAACCTGGAGTACTGGAGGACAGCTCAGGACCTGACTCGTCGTCAAGCCCGATGGGCGCTTTGGCTGTCACGGTTTGACTTCCGTCTGACACACAAACCTGGCAAAACGAACACTCAGGCAGACCCCCTGTGCGGAATCTCAGAGCTGCAGGTGTTGGATGCTGAGGACAATCGTGAGCAGGTAGTTCTGAAGCCAGAGATGTTTGCAAAGATTGGAGCTGCGCGAGTAGGAGGAGATGCCCTAGAGGAAAGAATACGCAAGGGAGTAGAGAGAGAAGCGGAGGTACTGCAGGCAGTAGAGGCGCTGGAGAAGGACGGGGCGAGGAAGTTGGCCAACGGTCTAGTGGAGTGGGAAGAAGACAACGGCCTGGTGTACTATAAGGGGAAACTGTACATTCCGGCAGATGAAGGTTTGAGGAAGGAGATCCTAAAGCAGTGCCATGATGCGTCTACAGCGGGGCACCTGGGAAAACACGGGACACTAGAACAGGTGAAACGTTACTACTGGTGGCCTAACATGTCCTCTTTCATAGAGAAGTATGTTCAAGGGTGTGAGCGCTGCCAACGCACCAAACCAGCTGTTCATCTGACGCAACACTCCAACCCATGGAAGTGCCAGAAGGACTTGGTGTGTATTAGGAGTTGACCTTATCACAGGACTCCCCCTCAGCAATGGTTACGATGCCATCATCACCTACATCGACCTGTACAGCAAGCAAGTCCACATTCTCCCCACCCACCACTACCTTGATGTCCAAAGGAGTCGCCGACCTTCATTACCGGAGATCTCCGTGCTGCATGGGATTCCCCACAATTCGAACTGACCCCGATGGCGCAATTTGCAGCCAAGTAACCCGAGCTCTGTACAAGCACTAGGGCTACAGCCAGGACTAACTACAGCCTACCACCCTGCTGCCAATGTCAACAGAAAGAGCCAACCAGAGTTGGAACGGTTCTTACGCCTAATTCGTGGATAAACGTCAGGACGACTGGTCAACTGCTCCCCACAGCAGAGTTTGTACTTAACTCCCAAGTCCACCAGCACACGACCGTAGCCCATTCGTAGTCATGTACGGCTACACACCTGACTTCCCATCACCAGTAGGACGCCCAACCCGATTCCCAAACATTGAACCCGACTAGAGAACCTAAGGGAAGGTGCGACAAAGAGGCAAAAAAAAAAAAAGAAGCGGCATTGTGCATGGGCAAGGATCGGATGAAAAGACAAACGAGGCAGAAAGAAGTAAGGCACATGATGTTCGAAGTAGGAGACAAGGTGTGGTGTCAGCAAAAGACATCAGAATCCACCTACAAGCCAGAAGCTGGACCACGGCAAACTGGGACCCTACGAAGTCCCTATGTAAAAGGTTGGCGAACTGGACTACCGGCTTAAGCTTACTCCGGCTAAGAAGGTTACACAATGTCTTTCACTCAAACCGCTCTCGGCTCCCACTCCCCCCACCCCCTGGAAGGCAATGATTCAATGGATCACGACCACCACCACCTGAAGCAGTGGAAGTAGAATGAGAAGAGGATTTGAGGTCGAGCAGATTCTGGACAGCAGATATCCGAAGGGTGCAATGTATTTGGGGCGATGGGAAGGCTTTGGAGAGGAATACGACAGTTGGGAACCAGCACCCACGTCAGAGAACGCGGTGAGAAGATATAGGAATTCCACCAAAAGCATCCCAATGCGCCAAGAAGGAAAGAAGACAGCGGCCGTCTTCCAGCTCACACCCTGGCGCAAACTGGAAAATCTGACTGAAGGACAGCCCACGGATCAGAATGGAGTGAGGGACGGATTATGCGGTTTCTAGCCTATCGCAGGACGATAGGCAATAGGAGGGGGTAATGTATGGAGCGTTCTTTTTCCTTTCATTTCTCAAATTCCCCTTATCCATTTTTCTTATTCTTCATCTTATCATTATCCACTTAAATCGCGTACAGCCTCTCATCACCGGAACATTCCACATCATTCTTCCATTGTTCCTACATCTTTCCGTATCATTCTGATTGCTTACTTGTACAATTCTCGCCGACGTCAGACTCTTCACATATATACCGTTAGCTGTAGTTGCCTAGTTCCCCATTTGACCTTTGGTCATTTTTTTTAGGGCTAGGCAACGTATCTTGTATTTTTATTCCTTTAGTTATGCTAACTTGGTCTTTGGGATAGTATCTGACTTGCAGTCTGCCTGCTCAAGTCGTATAGAGCTTGTGCTACGCCGGATCACCCCCTTTTCCCTTATCATCATCGCTCAGCACTGCTATCCGTAGAGAGGTAGTTGGTTCGCCCTCACACCCCACACCTCCATCTAACATTGCCATTAAAACTCTTGTTTGGCAAATCTCTTTGTAATTCCACTATACTGATCACACTGTTGTACTGTCACTCTGAGTGATCTGTAACAGAAACTTAAGCAAAGATGTTAACATGTTGTCACTACGACAATCAATAGCTATGAAAACCACCTGGCTTGAAGAAAAAGATTAGGAGGTGTTCTATGGTCCTTACAAAAGCACACACAGCACACAGTGCACTGACTTAGACTACTTGGGTCCGCCGAAAGTCATGATACCCTGGAATTGTGATCCGTGGGTGATGCCAATTTTTCAGGCCCCTATGTTTCTGGCAGATACTCAAGTCAAGCAATGTTGTTCTACATAGTACCTAAGAATATACAAGTGAATCATATTAGAAGATGAATATTTTGTATGGCCTCCCTTAGCCTTCAATACAGCCTCAGCAACATCATCCATCCGATCTATGTATCTATCAATATTCTTGATCCTGATTGCTCCTCAGACCTGTTCAATGGCTGCTTTAAGTTGTCGAACAAATGATGGCCGGCGGGGTAGTTGTCGAATACCCTCTTTGAGTTCATGCCACACAGGCTCAATAGGATTAAGGTCAGGGAAAGATGAAGAATGTGGGAAAAGCTTGATCTTATGCTCTGCAAGCCATCTTTGAGTGCTTTTGGCCTTATGAGCTGGTGCATTATCCTGCTGGAACTCGATATCCCCCCTCTCTGCCTTCATCTCTTCCCAGAACTGCAAGAACTTCCCTTCCAAAACCTGCTCCTGATACCACTGTGCATTCAGACCTCTACCACGCCCACCTGGATAATCCAATACCAATAATGGCCCCTTCTTCCCCTTCATAATGTATGCCCAAACCATGATGCGCAACTGAGACTGCTTGAATGTTGGTACCAAGCAGTCCTCGTCAAATTCTTCATCAGGACTCCGAGTTATATAGACCCTTCCCTTGTCATCATTGGCATAGACATAGCACTCATTGGAATAGATCCTCAGATCCCACCAAGACCCCTTGTATTTCCTTGCCCACTCTTTCCTCTGTCTCTTCTGAGCCCTAGTAAGATATGGTACCCAACGCGCAACTCTCCTACCCAGTCCAGCTTCCTTCAAATGTGTCCAAACTGTTGTTTCACCTAATTGGGGTGTAACAAGCTTTCCTATCTCCCTAAATGGCATTTGCCAGTTCTGATGTGCAATTCTGACAAGTAGGCGCTGTATCCAGTCTGTCACTTTGGGTGGATGTCTGCTGCGAGGCCAATTGAAAGTACTTCCAGTTTGCCGAAACTTGGCCCAAATCTTCTTGGTGGTAGGTATCGGGATTCCAGCAAGATTGGCAGCATCCTTGGTGGTGGCACCAGCTTGCTTCACACCAATGAAACGGTTCTTCCTTGGAGT